>VZTH01000734.1:4970-17446 GCA_013397815.1 Aleadryas rufinucha
CAGCCCAGCCCTGTTCAGCCCTGCCCAGCCCAGCCCAGCCCAGCCCAGCCCAGCCCAGCAGCACCTCCTGGAACTGGGCCTTTCCTATCCTCAGTTTAAACCCTCAAAATATGAGTCGAGTTTAAGGTGAATAAACCCTTTTAATTGCCCTATTTCTCCGACTCCCTGAGAAATCCCTGGGATGTGCCTGTTGGTGGGTGGTGCTTTCCCAAATCGAACCCTCCTCGCTCTGGTCAGGTATTCAAAAACACCTCAATGATTAAATGCCATCATAAAAAATTCTGATTCATCTGAACTCCTTTGATTTAGGGTTTGTAAGACTTTAACATTTTGTTTCTCAGCTAAAATAGGACATTTCTTGCTGTCGACAACATAATCCCCACACACTCTGAATTATTGATTCCTCTTCGTGTCCTTTCAAGTCCCTTTCTCAAGAAGGGTTGGAATATATTTATTTTCCAGGAGGTTCTGTCCCCACCTGCCCAGGGGTTGGATACAAATTCCCTGTCTGTCCTTGCAGATTGCATTAAGCAGTCTGGGCCTGATGGACTTTTTAATAAAGTGAGTAGCAGAGGCAGATTTGATAAAAGACCTGCCACTGCTAACGATGCTTAATGAAAATAAAAGCTTTGGGGTTTGGTGTCCTGCCCATCCCGTTAAGTGGGATTGGATTTATCGGCCAGCAGGCAGCTCCACACGAGCTCGGGCACAAAATGGAATTTCAGAGTTCCAGTAAAAAACAGAAAACAGGCTGGGGCTGGGGGACAAACGGGGATGGGGAAGGGCACATAAATCCATGGAATTATGGCCATGGACCCCGGCAGGGAGGGGGCTGGGGGACAAACAGGGATGGGGAAGGGCACATAAATCCATGGAATTATGGCCAGGGGCTCCAGCAGGGAGGGGGCTGGGGGCGGGAATGGCCAGGGGAGGAAGGAGTGGGCGCTGCAGGTGTTCCTGCTGCTGGCTGGGGTTTGGTGTGTAACAGAACCCCGGTGTTTTCCCCACTGTTCCTCACCTGCTTCGGGGGAAATGGGGCTGCTGCACAGGGATTTCTCCTCTCCTCAGGAAGCTTTCCTGGGCTGGGCCGTGTCACAGCCGTGACAGTGACAGTCACAGCTGAGTGTGACACAGGCACCTCCTGCAGGACCCTCCTGCTCCAGAGTATCCCACAAAACCCCACAGCTTTCCTGCCATGCCCTGCACATGCCCCTGCACAACTGGGAATTAAATCCACGTCCATACACAAAGCACCTCGGAATCTTTCACGTCCTTCTCAAGCCCTGGGCGTGCACACACAGCGCTCTCCAGGGCACAGCAATACTTTTATTTCCCAGAGAAATGTGTTATGGCTCCTTATTCCATAACAGGGAATTTTTTAGGAATAATAAATTCCTTAATTTTAAGGAATATTATATGGAATAGAGTTATTCCATGGCTCTATTCCCCGAGCAGAGACAGCAGAATTCCTCCCCAATATCCCATCCATCCCTGCCCTTTCCCAGTGGGAAGCCATTCCCTGTGTCCTGTCCCTCCATCCCTTGTCCCCAGTCCCTCTCCAGTTCTCCTGGAGCCCCTTTAGGCTCTGGAAGTGATGCCTTTTCTTGGTCTTAAAATCAAGAAAAAGGGGTTTTACCTCGGTGTTTATTTTAAGGATCCTTGGTGCACCCCGTGCAGGTGGAGCACGCTGGAATGCACATCCAAATGNAGGCTATAAAAAAGGTGTATAAAAGGCGTATAAAAGGGGTATAAAAGGGGTATAAAAGAAAAGGCAAAAATCATCGTGGCATCAGAAGGGGCTCTGAGCTCTCCGTGGAGATTCTCCTCTCCAGGTGAGCATTCCCAGCTCTCCCAGCCCGGCTCCAAGAGGGGCTCCAGCCCTTCCTGATGGGAATATGGGTCAGGCCAGGCTCAGAGCAGAGCTGCTCCAGGGCTGGGTGGATCTGTGGATGCCCTCAGTGACAGCCTCAGCTCCCGGGAAACAAACGAGTAGTGAAACGAGCAGTGAAACGAGCAGTGAAATGAGCAGTGAAATGAGCAGTGCCGGCTCTGCCAGCCGGGATCGCCCCTTCCCAAACCCCAGAGGCAGCACCTCCCACCCCGTTTCGGGAGTCAGGATGTCCCAAACCCCCAGCTTTTAGCTGAGCCTCCCCCTCCCTGCCGTGGCTGCAGCTCCCGAGGTGTGATTTGTGGGAATATTTTGCTCAACCTGTCAAAACCCACCCGAGCGAAAAACGCAGCTTCAGGGACAGCCAAAAATCCCATCCCGCCTTGGCTGACGAGACACGAGGCACAAACTCAGCAGTGGCCACAAATTCCCACCTTCCCTCGCCGTGGCAGCGCTTCCCACAGGGTTTATTTCGGGTGAGGAGAGGCCCATGAATGTTTTAAACCGATATTGAAGCTTCTCCGCTCCTCCTCCGTGCCGTGGGGGGCTCTGAGGATGGGCAGGAGATGGATTTATTGCTTGGATTTATTGGAATTGTTGGGGTTTTTTTTTCCCTTCCCCCCTCTATTCCATTTGGGGTGATTTGGAATGTCTTTCACAAACGTCTGTGCCACCAGGCACGTTTTAAATAAGTGATGAGGAGGCCCCACTCTTCTGATTGCAGCGTCTCTAATGATGGCAGTGATTAAGAAAACGACTCCAAACCCGAGTCGGGGCGGCTTTTAAGGCAAGGAAATGGGGACATGAATAAGGAATAGGTGGGAAATGGGATCATTCCAGGGAAACCAAACCCGTGGTGCTGGTGAGAATTGGAGCTCTGCTCATTCCTGCCCCCACTCAGGTTAAATTTAAAGGGTTTGGGGTCAGGTTTTATCAGTGAGAGACGGAAGTCTGGCTGCTGCTCTGTGGTGTCTGGGTGGATGCTGAGATTTATTGATAAATCCACCATTAAATCCCCCTCCCTTCCCATTCCCAGCCCATTGAAAACACCTCCAGGATCCCGTGTCGCTTTGTGCTGCCCAGACACACAGGGGATGGAATTTAGGAATAAAACTCCTTTGGGAGTGTTAATCCAGGACAAATTGTGCCTCAGAAGCTCCTGGAGGAGGGTTCAGCTCATCCAGGCTCCTGCTGTGCCCTAAATCCAACCTCTGGACACCCCAAAACGTGGAACCCAGTGGTTTCCCCTCATTGTAACCCACCTGTATTTTGGCCAAAAGAAGGGGGAGGAACTCCACAGGGCTGCCTGAGGTTCCCTGTCCTCATTTGCAGCTCCTCTGCTGCCTGAGCTCTGCAGTGGGTGATGAATATTTCAGGCTCCTTTTCCATCCTGCAGCGCACAGCTGATTCCAGCATGAAAAATTCACAGCGAGCCCGGGCTGGGCCCAGGGTACCACCGAGGCTCCTCTTCTCACCAGCAGCAGCAGCAGCAGCAGAGAAATCGGCCCCAAGTTGTGCCACTTGTGCCGGTTTTTAGGGGAAAATCCCTCCTGGGAAGGTTTGTCCGGCCCCAGAGGTGGAGCTGCTGTTCCTGGAGGGATTTCAGAGCCCTGTGGTTGTGGAATTTTGGGATGTGGGCGGGCTGGCACTGCTGGGGAGGGTTGGGATCGAGGGGTCCTGGGGGCTTTTGCAGCCTCAGTGATTTTATACTTCTCTCTCTGCCCCATTTTTTGGGGGGCTGGGCTCTGCAGAGTCCTTGGAGCTGTGCAGGTTCTGGGTTTTCGTGTCAAAGATCGATCCCAGTAAAGCACCAGTTACTGGGTGAGAGGTGTGGACATCAGGGGGGTTCATGAATGTGCTTTGGTGGTGTTCCTGCAACTCCTCCTTGCTGTTGTAGCCTAAAAAACACCCCCACGGGCCCCATTCCATGGAATCATGGAATTACTGAGGCTGGAAAACACCTCCAGGAGCATCAAACCCGAACCCCACCATGGCCATAACCCACATCCCACCCCAGAGACTGCCCAGAGGAGGGAGCAGGGACCCAGAAAGGTGCCCCAGCACAGGGATTGAATAAATCAGCCCAAAAAAGGGGCTGAGCATCCCCTCTGCAGCCAGAGCAGCCCCGTGAGGGCTCAGATTTGGGACATGAGTCAGGGGGGAGAGAGGAGCCCGAGTCCTTACTGGGAACACTCCAAGCTGGATCCCAGGGAGCTGAGGCTGGGATGGAGCTCCCAGGAGGGCGAGCTGAACGTGCTGGGGGGTGGAAAATGCAGAATTCCTGAGCAAAGCCAGGCGTTGCTCGGAGTGGGAGCACTGGAATGTGGGAGTCAGTCCCTCCCTGGCACCATCCCACCGTGGAAAAGGGACTGCGGCCTCGGGGTGCGGCCCCATGAGCGATGTCCCCTGGGCAGGGGGGGTGTCCTGCTCTTCCCAGGTGTGTCTGGGGAGGGGAGGTGTCCTGGAGGGAGGGAATTGTGCCCTGGAGGGAGGGAAGTGTGTCCTGGAGGGAACTGTGTCCTGAAGGGAATCATGTCCTGAAGGGAATTGTGTCCTGAAGGGAGGGAATTGTGTCCTGGAGGGAGGGAATTGTGCCCTGGAGGGAGGGAAGTGTGTCCTGGAGGGAACTGTGTCCTGAAGGGAATCATGTCCTGAAGGGAGGGAATCATGTCCTGAAGGGAATCATGTCCTGAAGGGAATTGTGTCCTAAAGGGAATCATGTCCTAAATGGAATCGTTTCCTAAAGGGGGTGAATTGTGTCCTAAAGGGAATTGTGTCCTGAAGGGAATTGTGTCCTGAAGGGAATCATGTCCTGAAGGGAATTGTGTCCTAAAGGGAATTGTGTCCTGGTGGGAATTGTGTCCTGAAGGGAATTGTATCCTGAAGGGAATTGTGTCCTAAAGGGAATCATGTCCTGAAAGGAATCATGTCCTGAAGGGAGGGAATCATGTCCTAAAGGGAATCAAGTCCTAAAGGGTGAATTTTGTCCTAAAGGGAATTGTGTCCTGAAGGGAATTGTGTCCTGGAGGAAGGGAATTGTGTCCTGGAGGAAGGGAATTGTGTCCTGAATGGAATTGTATCCTGAAGGGAATAGTGTCCTAAAGGGAATCGAGTCCTAAAGGGGGTGAATTGTGTCCTGAAGGGAATTGTGTCCTGAAGGGAGGGAATTGTATCCTGAAGGGAATCATGTCCTGAAGGGAATTGTGTCCTAAAGGGAATCATGTCCTGAAGGGAATCATGTCCTGAAGGGAGGGAATTGTGTCCTAAATGGAATCGTTTCCTAAAGGGGGTGAATTGTGTCCTGAAGGGAATTGTGTCCTGAAGGGAATTGTGTCCTGAAGGGAGGGAATTCTGTCCTGAAGAGGGTGAATCGTATCCTGAAGGGAATTGTGTCCTAAAGGAAATCGTATCCTGAAGGGAATTGTGTCCTGGAGGGAATTGTATCCTGAAGGGAATCATGTCCTGGTGGGAGTGAATCGTATCCTGAAGGGAATCTTGTCCCATCCCAGTACTTGACTGGGAGACTCCACCACGGGGTTTTGAATTCTCTGTTAAACCACCTCACGCTCTGAATCCCCATCACGTTCTGGGGCTGGGCAGGGGGGACTTTTGGGGTGACCCAATTCAGGAGCACGTTCAGGAATTCTCGGCAGCCCTTCCCCGAGCCTTTCCCACCGCTGGGATCCTGGGATGAGTCTCTCCGTGATGGCTGCAAAATGGAACATGGAAAACACATTAGAGCAGGGCACTCCAGGCCAGCCAAAACCAGATCCTGGCTGAGGCACAGCTCATCCCTGACTCCACAACAGCTGGAAGGGATGTTTTGTGTGCCTGCAGCCGCGAGGAAATGCACCTGAGCTCTGGCCTCACCTGCTGGAAAACTCCTCCAGCCTTTCCCAGCACTTTTTCCCTCCTGGAAAACTCCTCCAGCCTTTCCCAGCACTTTTTCCCTCCTGGAAAACTCCTCCAGCCTTTCCCAGCACTTTTTCCCTCCTGGAAAACTCCTCCAGCCTTTCCCAGCACTTTTTTCCCTGCTGGAGGAGCATTTTCTTGCCTCCATTTCCAAATTCCTCCTGGGATTGCGTGGGTTTATCACTTCTGCTGTTAGCTGGGGCTGAATGCTTGGATCTCTTTAGTCAGGATGTGACCCAGGGCCCTCCCTGCTGGCGGTGCTGCAGCTCAGCCCGATCCCATGGAAAGCACTTTCCCTTCCCTAATGGCTCCTGCAGACACATCCATCAATATTTCAGCCTCTCCTGTTTTGCCCTGAGACCTTCTAAAGGCCTGGGCCACGCTTGTTGTGGAATTATTTATGGATCTCGTGTCAGGAGCAGCCTGTTCATCTCTGCCACTCTCCTGGAGGTGGCTTTGGAGGGATGCAGGGACCGGGACAGCGCCGGGGTCTCCGTTTGCTCGGCCCCAGAGGAGGATTGGGAGCACCCAGCAATGCCATGCTTGGAAAATTATCATTAAACTGATGATTAATGGCACTTCTCAGCCATTGTTAAAGGAATGGAAGTGGCTGAGGTTCACGTTTCAGCACAGGGTGGGAGTTTTGGGGTGTCAGTGCAGGGCTGGGGGTTGGATCAATGATCCTGTGTGTCCTTTCCAACCCGGGATATTCCATGATTGTCTGATTACTGATGGGATTATTACTGATATGATTATTACTGATATTATTATTGCTGATATGATTATTGCTGATATTATTATTGCTGGTATTATTATTACTGGTATTATTGCTGATGTTATGAGCCACTGGCAAAGCCTGGCATGGTAAGAACCAGTTTTTGGCAGCACTGGACCTTTAAGCCCAGTTTGGGGCAGTCAACCAGTAAGGGCTGAGTTCAGGGACCACCAGCTGGGAAACCTTCACTGGGAATTTTCACCGGGAATTTTCACTCCAGTGGCCTCATCCTGCAGCCTTTTCTCCCCTCCTCTGTGCAGAGGGTGATGATTTATGCACTGCTACAAGGCTACGGGAGATCTGCTGGCACAGGGAGGTGAAATCCTTAATTCCAAGTCCTGGTGACGTTCATTACCCACCTGGATAAGGCTGCTGGGGTGGGCTTTGGGTCCTGGCAGGTAAAACCTGACTCAGTTAGAGCTGGCTCTTGCTGTGAGGAGCTCTGAGCCCGGCCTGGGTGTGGAGTCACGTCTGGAGGGTTGGGATGGGGATGTTGTTCCCGGTCTGGTGCCTCCGTGTCTGCAGCTCCAATGTTCCTGCTACTCCCCCGCCCGTGTCCCTGTCCCTGTCCCTGTCCCTGTCCCTGTCCCTGTCCCCTCCAGCCAAGGGCAGGAGGTGCTGGCAGTGCAGAACTGATCCCACAGCGAGCAGGATTCGCTCCTTCCCCATATCCCATTGCCCTCTAACGGCCAGCACGGAGCTTGCACGGCAGAGTGGACAATTCCGAGGGTGGCAGAGGAATTCCAGAGGAATTCGGGCGGTTGGGATGCTCTGAATTTCCAGAACTCCCTAAAAAAACCTTCACGGAGAAGATTGGGTTGGGGTGAAAAGAGAAAAGGTGTTGGTGGCACCATCCTCAGGTGCAGAAGGAGGGAAAAGTGGGATGGAAGAGGGCGGAAAATCGGAATGGGATATCCCAGTGAGGGTGTGGATTCCCCACCCCTGGAAGTGCCCAAGGCCGGGCTGGACGGGGCTTGGAGCACCCTGGGATAGTGGGAGGTGCTGGGGTTGGGATTGGATGATCCCTCAGGTCCCTTCCAACCCAAACCATTCCATGATTCTGTGATTCTGTGAATTCCGAGGTTGAAAAGGAAATAGGGGGAAAAAAAAGGCATTTTTGCTTTCCCGTGGAGCGAGGGGAGAAGGAGGAGAGGAATATTCACTCATCCCAAAAAAAAACAGCAATAAATTGCTTTGTTTGGGGCTGGGAGCAGGGAAAGGTCCAGCCCATGGGTCCCACGCAGCAAATTCCGGGTAATTTTGGGATCTTTTCCTCCTGCAGTGGAGGCTTTTGAGCAGCAGATGTCACGTTTGTACAACACAACGCGAGGTTGTAGCTCCACACGGAGTAACCACGGAGGGGCTGGAAATCGTAACCTGCTCTGGGTGGGAATAAATGAGATATAAAATGATAGAGAAATTATAGAGAAAATATTGTATTTTTCTGAGTTTTCTACTCCTGGTCACCCCGAAGGAGGATTTTGGTCTCAGTCCAGGGTTCACCCCCTGCTTGGGGCTGGGAACTGGGAGAATTCCGGTGTGGACAGGTCAGGACCTGGATTTCTGCAGGAAAAGGCAGCCCTGGTTTGGAGCTGAACCACAAAGGTAATTAAGAAACAGCAATTCTCTGGATTTGCTTCAAATCTCGCTATCCTTGGAAAATTCTGGAGTGCTCCCAAAGGTGGGAAATCAGGAAGAGATGGATTTGAAGGTGGCAGAAAAGCTGTGATGGAATACCCTGCCCAGCCTCAGTATAAATGGAATTCAGCTCTCCTGGCTGAGTTTTCAGGTCTGACAACACCTGGGAATGATCTTTTTGCTGCAAATTGGGAGTTTCAGGGCTCTGGCAGCGTCAGAAATGATCCCACTGCACCCTGTTTCTCCTGTGTTTCATGTGCAAATGATGGGTTTTAAAAAACACCACAATTCCTTCCTGTTCAGACAGAACTTTAATACAGAAATCTCTGTAAATACATTAATTACAGCTCATAAAAAAACAACTTGTGGATTTTTACACCCCGGTCAAACCCAGCTGGAGATTCCAATCTGTTCCTGGCTCAAACGAAGCAGCAATTATCCAAAGAGGAAGGAAGCTCTGCTCTTCCAGTCACATCCATCCTCACCCAACACAACCTCAGACTGAGGACTGAAACCCCATCACATCCGTGTTTTGCAGGGAATGGCATCCTCAGCAGGGAATTTAAGGATTGGGAGAGAATCCAATCCAAAGGATCTTCCCAGAACCATTCCCAGTGTGTTTGTTACTCATTCCACATCCAGCTCAGGCCCTGAGGACACAACTTCTCTCCCCAGGGCAGGAAGGGTTTGTTTTTCTCCAGGACTCGCACACGGAGGAGAAATCTTTGTGATGCTGAGGGCAGAGAGGGCTGGAAAAGATCCAGAAACGGAGCCCAGAACAAAAAAAAAGGTTTACAATTCCCAAAGGTGCAGCAGCCACGCTTTGCCTGCTGCCCTCAGCCCCGGTGCCAGAGGAGCGGAGGAGGAGCAGCCTCACCCCGCGGTCGGGGCCGTTCAGCAGCTTTTGTACCTTACTCCCGGTTTACACCTCCGTGCAAGCGGCGGTTCTGCTCTGCCTCCCTCGCACAGCAGCTCCGTGTCACCACCAGGGCTCCTCCCTGCTGGGAACCCCAGCGCTTCCCTTCCCAGCAGCTCTCAGTCAGTTCGTAAGGAGAAGAGGGAGACGGGCTCGGACGCCTTCGCCAAAAGTGGAGGAATCGAGGGAAAAACGGTCCCTGGAAACTTCAGGAGTCTCGCCCAGCTCTGCCGGAGAGGCCTCAGACTCTGGGGTTCATGGGGGGCTTCAGAGCCTGCGTGAGAAGGAGCGGTTACAGCGCAGCAGTTTCAGGGAATTCCATCCCCAGGGAATCGTTATTCCCACTGAATCCAGGTTACCTGGGGCGGAGGTGGAGGCTTGCCTTTGGCGACGGGCACGGGAGGAGCTTTTCTCTCCGGAGCCTGCAACAAAGCGGGGTTTGGTGTCATTGGGGTTTCCGAGCAGCTGCAGAGCCCCCCCAGCCCTCGGCCCCCCTCAGCTCCGCGTTTCCTGCGGCGTTTTCCCGCTGGGAATGCTGCAGGTGGAGTGGAATCCTCTGTGCAAGGAGGCAACAAATACAGATACCAGGGCACGGATGTGTTCAGAGGAGTCTGAGCTATTCCCAATATTTAAATATCAATAGCCAAGCTCACGCAGGGTGTGGGAAGGTCAAGGGGCATCTCTGAACACAGTGGGATTTAAATGTGGTTTATAATCGATACATGGGGTGGTTATATTTTATATTTTATATTTTATATTTTATATTTTATATTTTATATTTTACATTTTATATTTTGTTCACTCCTGAAATCCCTGGTGGTTTAAACTCCAGCTACTGAGTTGTGTTTCTGATGCTTTGGAGGACTCCAAAACTTGGTTCTGACCCTGCCAGCCTTTGCCAGTGGCTGATAACATCAGTAATAATCTCATCAGTAATAATAATATCAGCAATAATAGTATCAGTAATAATAATTATCAGTAATAATGCTATCGGTAATGATCATATCAGTAATAATCATATCAGCAATAATAACATCAATAATAATCACAGAGGAAGAGTGTCTGTGCAGTTTGGGATTACACGGCCAAGAAGGTGACCCTACCCTAAAAATCTGTGCTTGGAACGGCTGCGATTTCTAATTGTTACATTTAATGATAGTCAGAAACCGCAAATATTAATTGATACCTGATAGGGGTTGGTAATTGGGGTGAGGGACGTGAGGGCTGTACTTACAAACTTCTCCTCCGGGTGGCAGAAGCCGGGTTTGGAGGCAGGAACAGGCGGAGGGGGCGGTGGGGGACCCTTGGGCCTCGGGACAGGCTGGGAGAGATGAGAAATTAAAACCCTTTAATTAATTCTTTAATTAATTAACCCTTTAATTTAATTTAATTAATTAAGTGTGCACTGCGAGTGTATCCGTGTGTTCCTGGGGAATGTGCGGCTGGAATTGCACATGGAAGGGCTTTAGGAGGGCTGGGAGGGCGCGGGGATGCTCCCTGAGGAAACAGAGCCCACCCTGGAGCTCAGGGATGTCCCTTTGGGATCAGATTGTCCCCAGGGGTCTCCAGGGGTCTGTGATGTCCCCCAAAGGCAGCAGGAAAGCAGGGACATTCCCAGGAATACTCACGCTCTGGCGCTGGGGTTTGCTCTCCTGAGGAGGAGGCACGGGAAGAACTTTCTTATCAATGACCTGCGGACAGGAACGGTCCCAAATCGTTATCTCATCTCGTGCGTTATCTCTGGGTGTCCCTGCCCTGCCCTGGGGTCACTCGGGGACTCAGAGGCCTCTCGGAGCTGGCATTCCCAGCGCTGTCCTTCCCCTCAGAATTTTGGGAATGTCGTGCTGGGATTCCCAGCTCTGTCCCCGCAGCACTTTGGGAATCTCGTGCTGGGATTCTCAGCACTTTGGGAATCCCGTGCTGGCATTCCNCATTTTGGGAATCCCGTGCTGCGATTCCCAGCTCTGTCCCCTCGGCATTTTGGGAATCTCCTGCCGGAATTCCCAGCTCTGTTCCCTCAACATTTTGGGAATCTCGTGCTGGAATTCCCAGCACTGTCCCTCCCCTCAGCACTTTGGGAATCTCGTGCTGGATTCTCAACCTGTCCCTCCCCTCAGCATTTTGGGAAACGCGTGCTGGGATTCTCAACCTGTCCTTCCCCTCAGAATTTTGGGAATCTCGTGCTGGAATTCTCAATACTTTGGGAATCTCGTGCTGGGATTCCCAGCTCTGTCCCCTCAGCACTTTGGGAATCTCCTGCTGGCATTCCCAGCTCTGTCCCCTCAGCACTTTGGGAATCTCCTGCTGGCATTCCCAGCTCTGCGCAGTCAGAATTTTGTGCATCTCGTGCTGGGATTCTCAGCTCTTTGGGCATCTCGTGCTGGCATTCCCAGCTCTGTCCCCTCAGCACTTTGGGAATCCCATGCTCACATTCCCAGCTCTGTCCCTCCCCTCAGCACTTTGGGAATCCCACGCTCACATTCCCAGCCTGTCCCTGCCCTCAGCACTTTGGGAATCCCGTGGAAGTGCAGCCCCTTGGCTGGTGGCTGTGCCCTGGGGACAGTCCCCAGCTGTCCCTGCTCTCACCTTCTGGGCGGGTGGCCCCAGCCCGGGCTGCTCCCTGCAGCTCTGCTCCTGATCCACAAACACCTGGTTGGTGGCTCCGGCTCCCCTCCTGGCCTGGTGGCTGTCAGAGATTTCACAGCACGGTAAATTCTACTTGATTGAAGGAAAAAACCTCACAGCTGAAGCCCTGCCTTACTCCTGCTGGTGTCTTGCAGCCATGACCTTGGTTTCTCTCTTCCCTTTATTTATTTGGGATTATTAAGGGTTTATCAAGAGCTCCATTTCAACTCTTCCATCCCCTCCCCACCACGGGATTTCTGAAACACCTCCACAAATCTCATGGACCATTTCCTTCCTCTCCAGAGTCTAATTCCCCCCACTCCCGTTGAAAACTTCACCTTAAACCTCTGGGGTATTTCCTGGCTTTGGGTTGTGGGTTTTAGGTGGATGTGGGAAGGGTTTACCTCTTGTGGAAGCCTCGGAAGCGGGTGAGGAGCACGGCAGCAACTGCAGTGACAGCCAGGACAGCCAGCACCCCGGCAGCAACAGCGATGCCTGGCAGGGACAGAAACAGTCCTTAAAATATGGGGAATCATTGAGGGAAAGGACAGAAACAGTCCTTAAAATATGGGGGAATCATTGAGGGAAAGGACAGAAACAGTCCTTAAAATATGGGGAATCACTGGGGACAGGGACAGAAACAGTCCTTAAAATATGGGGGAATCATNGAGGAATAATTGGGGCCAGGGACAGAAACAATCCTTAAAATATGGGGAATCATT
>VZTH01000735.1:4732-24709 GCA_013397815.1 Aleadryas rufinucha
CAGCGCACAAGCTGCGCGCTCCAGCGCCCGGAACTAATCCTGCCCACGCCTCAAGGAGTTTTGTTTGTGTTTGCTTCATGCCTAACCAGCACAGCCCAGCGAGTCACTCGGACTTGCACAACGGGAAGAAATGGGATATTTCCTCGCAATGCTTGAAGCACATCCTACACAAATAGCTGATATAAGTGAGCTAAAGGAGTGGTGCGATATTTTGCCCAAAAATAGGGCTCACTGCAAGACTTCCTTCAGACACCCAGTGTGTACAATCCTTCAGTTCAAGCCTAGGAGGCATAAAAAATGTCTGCATTGACAACTTCACTCACACAAGTCTCCGAGTGGCACAGCCTTGCTGGGGATTTCAGGCTGAGCTGCTGCTCAGAGGAGCCCCAGGGAAATAAATACCTGCTCCTGAAGGATTCACATCCCACAGAGGCCTTCTCCAGGATGTAGTTAATGGTACCAGGGCCACCTATTGAGCAGTGAGGATGTGATAAAGTGTTGAAGACATGTGCTTTTAGATGTACCACCAACCCTGCTAGCATCCATTTGGAGGCTGTGGAATAGCGTGTGTATACATGGAACTGAAATTAGGTCAGGGTAGAGAGTTGTATTTTAGTATTTATTTTAGTTTGTTTTGTTTTGTTTTTAATCCGGGTAAGACTGGGTGCTCGTTTCACAGACTGTAAATCCTTATGCTAACTTCTCTCAATGCAAAGCACTTGGCCCTCTGGCCTGAAGTGTCTTTTGACATACAACTTATACAAAGCCATAAAAAAAACCCTGATGCAGCAGCATAATTTTATAACATTCACGCATCTGTTTCCACTGACGGCTTTGAAGCCCAGTAAAATGGCTCAGATAGAAAAGAAAAAGAGAACAATAACTACCACCGTGTTTATAGAAATATGACTAACGCCCAGACCTGCCTGTACTTGTTAAAATGTGCTAGAATGACAATGTTAACAGCTTGGCCAAACATCAGAAAATCACTGCTTCATCTGATGCTATTAGCTGAGTTATTCAGCAAAGGCAGAGCTGGAAAAATAGTGATGCTTCCCTGGGCCTCAGGGTGGAGTGGCAGAGAGAGCTCAGACATCTAGTGACTAAGGGATGCTGGTAGGAGCCTGGCCCCTTGCACGGGCTGCCCAGACTGCTGTCACCCTGTCCTGAGTGGCCTGGTAGCACTGGGCCTGGAAAGCTTTCTGCATCTAACGAGTTGGGAATTTGGAAGGTGTGAACATGAGGGGCCCTTCCTGGATGGCACCCCAGAAAGAGCCAAAATGACATCTTATATTTTGCTTGTTAGGCCATGTTTGGGCGGCACAAGAAATGCCCAGGGTGAGTTGCCAGCCACTGAAAATCAGCTGCATGCCTGATAATCACTTTCAAATGCCCCACTTCCCTGAGGGTGGGATTTTTTTTCATACAAGTCCCCATAAGATTTTGTGGTTTAACTTGGACAGTTATATTTCTGCAGCACTGACACCACCAGCAGGATCTGTCTCTTTGGTGTTTATCTTTGCACACCTTTGGGAGGTGAAGGAACGGATCTTTGGATTTGTGCCTCACAGTTTTCCTAAGGCACTGTGCTCTGCCTTCAGGTTACAGGCTCTGTCATGCCCAGTGAGGCACAGCTCCCACCTGCCTGGCTGAGAGAGGGGAGATCCACCTGGCTGTGTTTGAGCTAAATCCTGTCCACCCAAGTGTCATCCCCAGAGAAAAAAGTGACGCAGCAGAAGGGATCTATGATAAAACCAGCGGTGCTTCACCTTCCCTGGAAATGGGTCTAGGAATAAAGGACAGTGCTTCAAACAGCGCTTGCTGTAGGCATGTAATTCATCATGTTCTTCATGCAAGGACACATTGAAATTCAGTTCAAAGAGAAAGGAAAACCCTTGTGCACCAAGCAGAGATCAGATTATTGGGTAAGCACAAAAACCTTTTGAGTAATAACTTTTCTGTGGAGGGTCAGATGGTTTCTATATGCTTAGTAGTCCTAGTTTCCCTTGAACTGTGTAATTCAGTTGAGGTGCCTCAGCTTTTAAATCATCTCATGCACAGCTGTATTCCCAGACTGGCAAAGCCACCAAGCATCTCTTGCAGGGCCAGTGTCTGTGGCATTTGGCCTTGATCTTGGAGGGATACAGGGACAGCCTGACTAAAATTGAGGTCAGTCTCCTCCAGTGACCTGCCTTTACCAGTAGCTGGGAGAAAAGTTGGAAGTAAATTGGTGCTTTAAATTTCTGTTTGTTCACAGAGGTCTCCAGGAGAGGCAGAGCCTCTGTCATTTTATACAGGGTATCACACAGGCCAGGTGACAGAGAATTCGGATCAAAGCCAGGAGAGTACATGGCTTAATGTATTGGCAGTGAAGAAATACAGAAAATAAGCAATTGACCTGAAATAGAATTAGCAGAAGTCAAGAAGTCAAGATGTTATAGTAACTGGTTTTCCCTCTTTTCAGCAGAGCTGAATGTTTAATTGATTTAGCAACAGAAAGTGACAGGGAGGATGCTGCTGGTGCAGAGGAGAGCTTTGAAAGAGAATGGGGAAGACAATGTATTGCCTTTGCTTATATTGGTAGCTTCCTAAAAATACATATAGACTGGGGTAGCAGATACAAGCTGTTCCCAATGTTGCTGGAACAGATGACAGCAAGAAAGGGAAGCACAAACAGGCATTTTTGTAATTTTTGATCAGGTGAATAAAATCATTCCAATCTTGGTGCCTAATTTATGTTGATGGATGAATTTCTCCTTTATGTATTCAGACTGTGCACTAGAGAAGACTGAGAAGTCCAAAAATCTTACCAAATTCCTTTTTTTGAGAGTCCTACTTGATATTCTCTTAATTAGGCAGGAAGGAATAAATCTATCTCCAAAGGAGACTCAGAAGGAGTTGCTGTGATAGTTATTCATGATAAATGCTGCAGCTCTTCTTTCTGAACACAGATCTGGAGAGGAGAAGGGAGACAACCTTCCAGGTTTACAGCAGATCAAAGGAAGGTCAGTGGATGGCTGGAATATGGGAGGGGGGAAGGAAGGTAAGAACTTTCAAGAATCTCTTAAAAATCAGTGGCTGCCTCTGCCTACAGGTCAGCAGCATCTCTAAATTGGTAGTTCTTTTCTCTTCTGCTAATTAGTAGTGGCTACAGTGGAAGTGCATATTCTGTCAGCTTGAATTTAGTTAGCTGAGAAGGTAGACTGTGCCTTTTGGTATTCTTTGGTTCCTATTGGGCATGCTTTATTATCTTGGCATCCATCCTTCAATCACTTGTGGCAAATTTCCTGTGTCCCAGCTGGATACTTGGATCCCAAGTGTGTCCAGAAAACCCTATTGCTTTCCAGGATATCCTAGCACTGAGGGCACACATAAACAGAGCACACTGAACAGATGGGTCATGATTTGTTTGCACAATCTATATGTCCTATATATCTCTATGTCTCTTATTTATATTTATATATATTTATTAATTCAAAGACCATTTACAATGATTCCCTTTATTTAAACGTCCTCTAGATTCTATCTGCTTGTTTGTGCCTCCAGGAAAATCAATCTGTGTGGGGTACTGAGCACAACTGCAATAAAGGAGAAAGAAATAAAGCAGACAGTGAAATACGACATGTTCTCTCCAGAAGGGAAAGCAGAAGCCTCAAGCCAAAGTCCAAAGGTTATATATGGTGGTAATGCTCTTATCTAACCTGGTTATACCTGGTCCTTGCAGGTAAACGGATTGAGACACTCTGCAGTCATGAAATGAGCACAGCAGCGCCTGATGAGCCTCGCTGCCACCCTGTGCTCCACCTGACACTGCAGTGCAGCAGCACACACCAGAATCCTTCAGGATACAGCTGTTGTCTTGGGCCACATCCTTTCCTTGTGCATCCCCAAATATCTGGGCCTCTTCGGTGAGGAGAAAATGTGAAGCCTTCTGGGCTCCTGGCTGAGGGACCTTGTCAGATGTTCAGATCACAAACTGGTACTTCATGTAAGCACAAAACTCGACTGTGTTATCATATGGAGAGATAAATCCAGTTATTACAGAGATTGATACAATCTTGAAATGGAAGGATGGAAGAATAAATGTTTTCTTTAAAGACATTTTGGCTTGTTTCTTGGTTTGACTTCGAAGCTTTTTCATTCACTTGCTGGCAGAGAAGTTTCTACTCTTTTGGCTCTTGCCATGGCCTCTCTTTTCCTAGCATTTCCTATACTATATTTTCCTACATATTTCCTATATTTTCCCCCTATGTGGGGCTGTGCACACTCTCAACACCAGGGCTGCTTCCTAGTTTTCAGCAGAGCTGAGCAGCACTTGCTCTGAGTCCAGAGTTCCAGCTTCTCATCAGGTACTTTTCTAATGGCTGAACAGCATCTTTGTATTTAACCTTTGAACAAAAAAGCTAAAATACTATACAGAATTCCTCTATTTCTATTTGTTAAAGGAACTGGGCACCGCCACCCCCCACTGCCTGATTGCATGCCTGTTATTTGGGCACTCTGAGGGTGACAAAGCCAGAGATCTCCCCTGTAATCCTGACCATCTCTTACGCAGAAACACTTGTCTGTCCTGTCAATGGGCGGCCAAACACGAGCTCCAGGTGACATCTTGTTCCCTCAGCCCTGAGTGTGTGTCTGGAGGGCTGTCAGCCTCAGCACCACCCTGTTCCCCCTGTTCTGCAGACAGGAGCAGCCACCACACACTGTCCCAGTCAGGAGGGGCTGGTCGCTGGGGCTGACAGACACTTCACAAGTGTGTGCTGTGCAGTGCTGTCTCCATGGCTTTTATTTCCTTGCTCCCCTCGACCTCCCATCTATCTCCCTTCACAGCAAACCTGTGGGCAGCCCTGATCTTGAATTCTCCACCCCCTCCCAGATCTTTCTTATCTGTAAATCTGTCTGCTGCTGCATCTACAGCTTTCACATGCACGGACACACCCAAGAAAGCCTAATTTGTACAGAAACTTCTGATGTTGGCAGTGGTCACTCAAACACAGAGAGCTCTGCACCTGTTCTCTCAGTATGTCAGGTTATTATCTGGTGTTCTTCTCCCCTTCCACCACTCAGTGGTTTCCTACCAGCTTATTGGCCATATACATATTAAGTCCTAATAATGAGCACCCTGTACTTTTTCCTCAGACAGGTCCTCTAGGTTCATTCCTCTTTCTTTGATACATTTCCAGCTGCCTCCAGCTGACCAACACTGACTGTGGTTCTGGATTTTCATGTGTCTGACCATAAGTGGTGGAAAATCCTTCTCCTCTGCAGCTCTCTGGAACAAACTTTACCCTATCTCCTGCTTCATCAGCTTCATCTTCAGATCATGGCTAATTCCTATGGCTAATTCTTCCTTTCCATTACTATTCCAGCACCTTCAAGCTAATTTCCTCCATTGTGCTTATTCCCTTGATGCTACAGGTTGCAGGGGTAGAGGGTTCTCCTCCCCAGCTGAGAAACCTATCTGGCCTAGAGCAGGACACATGGAGAGCCTTCCTGACCACCTGTGTGCATCCTCCCAGTGGCTCTTGAGCCCTTAGCCTTGCTCTCTTGGAGTTCCTGTTACCTGTGTTCCACTTCCAGCACTGATGTTCTTAATGGGAAGATGTTTTGTTTGCATGGAAAAAAAAAGGCAAAGTTGATGCCATAGCTCTGTCTGAGTGCTCTGCATGCCCTGCAGTGAAGAGGAATTGTGGAGCCTGGTGGTCAAGAAATAGCCTTTCAGAGAAGGGGGCAGTTGGAGAGAAAGATTCTGCAAAAATGAGAGGGGCTGTCTAAGATCTCAAGACACCCCTCTCATGTGTTCACTGCTCACAGGACACTGCCCATTGTTATCTGGGAGATGTGTGAAGGCAGGCCAGGAAAGCCAGGAAGTTTGGAATTTGCTGGTTCCTGCCTCACATCTCCCTGTTCCTTCGCACTTATCCAGAGCCTATTGCTGGTGAGTCCCGGGGCACCTCCCAATTATTACTCACCACCACCTCCCTCCAAACAGCAGATCACTGCAGGAGATAGGGAGTGTGAACCCTGCTGAGACGAGTGTTCTGGCTCCCACGTTATTGCTGTTAACTCTGAGGTGAACTGCACTGTTGAGTTTCCACTCATCGTGGTGTTCTGGCAATGAAGTTTAGATTAAACCTAGTAAAAATGTAATATAATCATCGTAAAACCAATACAGAGATTTCACAAAGAAGCCATCAAATTCTCTGTGCTGTGGAATGCTGTGATATATGTGCAGTGTGGTTGAACCTAGTCCTTCATTGCCTGAGTTTTTCATGTGGGTTCATGTTAAATCTCATGGAAAGGCCAAACAATAAGAAGACCCCATTTTCCCCTTCATCCCCTTCAACTAACATAAAGCTGTGTCAGTAAGGAAGTACCAAAGGGAAGGGTTATAACCTGGATGCTGTTCTTGTCCATTTTGCCAGGTAGGAACATTTGCTCACTCAGAAGTTCAACATCACAGGTGAAAGGATAAGAAAATACAAGTATCTTGGAAAAAAAATTACATCTCTGATAACACTGCAGAGAACATATGATTTAAGCTGAAAGGAATTTTTAAAAGTCCAGAAAAAAACACCTTAATTCTTTGGTCTCTGCCAACAGAAAAAAATTGGAGAAGTATCTTTAAATATGGCTAATAAACTTACCTGCTTGGGGCAGGAGAAACAATCAGTTTGTAGTTTGTTAACCCCCTGGCAAAGTCAGCTACTCACGCAGCTCTGTGCTCTGCTCAAACAGAGGGTGAGCTTGAAAGCTGCTGTCATACCCTGTCTGTGCTGGAGGTCCAGAAAGCAGAGCATTGAGGTGCACTGCAAGGCAAGGACTAATCCTCTCACTGACCTGTACAAGTAAGAGGAATGAAAAGGGACTTGTACATATTAATCACAGATCCCACACCTTTTTCTCTGGTGGCCCCAACCCCCATCCATAGTGGGACACTGCCTTTAACAGTTAGGGGACAGCCATAATGCCTAGGGCTCCAAAACTATTCCCTGTGTGTGGACACCTCTTAAAGCTGGTAAAGATGTTTAGAAGCAGATTTATGAAAAAACATTTGGTTTTTGGCTTTCTGCTCCCATTTGATAACATCAAAGTTACACATTTATGCTCTTAGCTCTAGGACAGCGTGAGGGGCATGGAAAGCAGTACTTTTGAAGTTTATCAACTAAATCTCTAATGGACCCTGTGCATGCACCCAAACCCACACATTTATGGAAAGAAGGTGGCTTGAGAAATCCCCACTGCTGGGTAAATTGAGAGCAGTCACTTGCACTGAAGTGTCTTTGCTCAGCTGATTGTTTCAGATACTCTTCTGGCCATTGCTCATTTTCCTTTCTCTCTCTCCAGCTCTCCAAAATGAAGCTGATGTCTCTTCATCTCCCAGGGAGCTACACGGTGCCTTGTTGAGGGTTTTTGGGCTTTATTGAGTCTCCCCAGTGAGGCATACAAGAATGGAGGTCTCCAGCAGCCCTTTCCCTTACGCTTAAAGAGGATATGTCCCAAACTAGAAAGGGCTAATGAAAAGTAATGCAGGAGGAGAAAAAATACCCCAAACCAAAAAGCAGCAAATTATATTTACCTAGAAGGTGAATGTTTGTCTGTTTTGTTGTAGCTTTTATTTTACTCTGATTCTCTTGCCTTCTTCTGATGGACATTTTTTGGATAGTGGTGGTCTTTAAATGATCCTTTTCTTCCCTTCTTCCTATTTTGTTCTGTCCTCAGCTTTTCATTTTCTTTGAAAAGCAATACCCTGCTACTTATTTTCTCCCAGTCACTTGCACTCTGGGTTTCTACAATTTTCCTTTTCCCTCCACTCCCAGCACAGTGTCTCTACCCACTCCCTCCTGCCCTTAGTACCTTCTAGCGCCCCCAGCTCAGC
Organism: Aleadryas rufinucha; assembly: GCA_013397815.1. Lineage (NCBI taxonomy): Eukaryota > Metazoa > Chordata > Aves > Passeriformes > Aleadryas > Aleadryas rufinucha. Next base: position 12,612 of record VZTH01000735.1, read on the forward strand.
TCCAGCTCTCAGGGAACATCAGCAATCCTAGAACAATTTACAGCCATGAACCAGTTGAGTGTCACACCTCCCTGCAAGGCAGGTGATTATTTATGAACGCTGCGAGGCTGCCGCTGTTTGGGGTAACAGATTGTTCAGCTGTTCCTGCTCGAGGGGCCCCACACAACAATAGGGAGGCTGCAAAAGGTCAGGGGTGGGATGAACAGCTAGAGCTGCATGTGGGGACTGCAGACATCTGCTAACACATTGCTGAGCTCTGAGCCCTCCTTTTACTCCTGGGTTTGTGAGCATGAAATGTCTCCTGGATTTGCAGTGTCAAATAGGTTGCATCTTAAAAAAAAAATAAAATCCAGAGAAAAGTCCACGGACCACATATGGATTCTGTGCTCCGATTGGTCTGGCTTCTTTGTTCCCTGCTCGTGCAAACCATCCCACGCTTCGTCAGGGAGGGGCTGTGGCTCCCTCTGAAACCAGCTCCTTCATAAACTGATGGTGACACCACATGGGGACTCCCAGCCTGAAATGCTTCGTGGCATTTTCCCAAAGGTGGAAGATTTATGGGTTTAACCCAAATTAATTAAGAAGCAGAACCTTAATTAAGAAGCAGGTTGCTTCTGAAACAGCTAACACACTTCAAAGGGCTGAAGCCATATACTTAATGGGAACAAAGACGAGAAAACAGGGTCAAAACAGACCATATCTCTGCCTTGTTCTCACCCCATTCATCTTGCACACGGGGGGTGCTCTGCTGGCATTTTACAAATAGCAGTGGAACATCTGCCACCCAAAGGAGAATTGGGGAGTGTGGGAGGGGCATGTGGTTCATTCAAAAGCCACTGCTCCTGCATGGAAGCAGAAGATGAGCCAGATGTACTTTTTTTTCCTCTACCAAGTCCTGGTCATTTTCCCATTGATTTCAGTTGATCCAGGATATCCCTCTTATTCTCTTTTTCTCCCCTCCCCCCCCCTCCCCCAGTCTAGGTGGTTTCACTTTGTGAATGCAAGAGGCAAACTGATCCCATTTGATCCTCTCATACCAGGTACAGCTGTTAGCTGAGGGGCAGGTGGTTTAAGAAAAACAAGAAACGAGTCTCTTGAAAACATGGCACATTTTTAGGACCTCAGCTCCCACAGAGCTCGGTGTTCTGGAAGAAACCACCTCAGATAACTACTGTGTTCCTCAGCTAGTTCTAGTTGCTCAGTTAATGATGTATTTGTACCATTTATTCTGTAATATTTTGAACAGCTCATTCCTACCTCTGGAATTAAGAGAGATGGGTGGCTTTTCCCATCCCAATGTAATGGTGTAGTTTAAATGATGTGTCAATAAAATCCACCACTGTTTCTTTAGGAAGACACAAGCAAGAAGTAGGACGAGGGACTCTTCATTGAACACAGCTTCCAGATGTGGCAGTCTCGAGTGCCATCCCTCCAGGTTTCTGTAAATCCTGCTGGATCTCCCTTGCACCTTTAGGAAGATACACAGGTATTGCTGCAAGTCTGGCCTTGTGCTATTTTGGAAAAGGGTTTTGAAAGCTACACCCAACATTAAGAAGAGATTGATGTAAGAGATTATGATAAATGCACAAAACACTTTCATTTTCTTTATTTTCAATCGATACTGTATGAATACAAAGTTTCTAGAAAGCTACAAAAATTCTACCACTTTATCAAGAAGGCATCAAAATGTGTCACTTTGCAAAGACATGAAAACACCTGCAGTAACCGACACAAAAATAGCATTTTTAGAGTGATGAAATAATTGCACTTAACTGTCATGGATATTAAAGTTATCACACATATGTACCGCGAAAGCTAGAATACATTTTTTTTTTTACAAAGCACTTTATAAAAAAATTCTCTGCACACAAAACCTATAATTTTCATATTACTATCATACTAAAGATAAATTCACTTTAAAGCCAACACTTAAAACATTTTAAACAAAAAAAAAGGTACCAGTACCTACACACAGACAATAACAAATACAAGAATACTGTACTGCCAAGAGGTTTGACTGAAATTCCTTTTGAAAGCTTCTGCAAATATGTTAAGAAAACATTGGAGAACATTCAGTTTTTTCCAAGAGCCTTCCCTCACTGTCTAACCTAGAGGTACTTTATCATCAAAAGGCAAGTTCTACATCAAAAGTTACCAGCAGCAGTACAATATTAAAGTAACCACTGACCATATATGAATATGCTTAAGTCACAAACCCATTTTATACACATTACACAAATAAACATAAAGTGAGAATTCCATTAAGTCATTTACAAATGTGAACAAATGCACATGGCAAAAAAACCCCAAAACAAAACAAAAACCCAACCTGTTTTACATAAAATATACTGAAGAATTAAAGGCTATTCAGGTTTTCAATGTTATAAAATTCTTTTGTCTTTTTTTTTTTTTCAGGCACATATTGTATTTTTTGTCTGCAGTCATGAGCCTGAATCAGAGGCCCATAAAACAAAACAAAACAAAAACACATATTCTGTAAGGAGGTAACAGGGATCCATCTCCTTTTAGTCAACTGAGTGCATTTAAGATTTAATTTACACACTAAAACTAATTACATGATCTCAGCAAGAACGACCTGAAAGTTAAAGGATGAAGATGTTCAGAGTGTTTCTTGTACTTTGACTTATCCAGCCTCAATCTTTCTTAGGGGGCTAAACATCTCGTTATGAAAGATAAGAGGGGGAAAGGAGATCATCCTGAGCAAAGGACAAAGCCGGGCTCCACTCTGCACACCCGCCGTGTGCCCGGGCACGTGTATCCTCATGGGAAAAGGAAAGGGGGAACAACAACAGGGCTCTCAGTGTGACTGACTGAGCGCTCCAGGAAACTCCCAGGGGAGCTGCTTCAGACAGCAGGCATGCCCCAGGACTCGCAGTGGGAAAATAAATAGATACGGATTAGCACGTCAAATGTCGTATCTGCCTTGGACTGGCCAGTTACTTACATTCAACATTAATGTACACCCTTCATTATTCCCAATAGCCCGTCCCGTGGGGTTCCATGGGAGGAGCTACTGCCAAACTGAGCTGTAGCTGTGGTGGAGAGGGAAACTGAGAAACAGGCATCAGATCTGCAATTCCTTCAAAATAGTGGTGCAGTACCTAAACAAAATCAGTTTGGAATTCAAGTAAGTAAAACTACATTTGTTAGTAGTAATTTTTAACAGCCCCAAATGGTACCATTATGCTTGTTTGAATGAGACAGAGGTGTAGTTTATCACAAACATTGACTAGCACAGCTGAAATGTTTGGCAATAGCTGAAAAAGTGTGTTCTGCTTGTGGGCCAAAAGTGTCTTTGCCCTACCTCAGTCTCATTGAGTTCAACAGGATTACTTGTCTTATAGAGGTAAGTGAGATTTAGACCTTGAAGGAATAACAAAAATAATATTTTAGAGAAAGGTAATTTGAATTATCACAATATTTACCACACAGTGTCACAATATTTCTCTATATAAAAAGTTAATCTTAGTTTTCATCAAATACTTTAAAAAGCAAGTTAAAATTGTATTCACAACTATATAATCCCTCTGACAGCTTTTGGTTTTGCTGATATTGGTTCTTTCTAAAATTGTTAAAATGTTGCTCCTCTTCCCATCGATTTCAGTTGCAGTGGAGAGTATGGCCCCCGTTCACAGAAGGTATCAAATACAGACATATTATTAAGAGGAGCAAATTTTTTTTGTTTTTTCCAAGACATCATCTGGGAGGAAAACATAACAACCCTGTGTTTTGAGTCGTGCTGGCCAGAGTTTCTCTACCAGCACCTTCATCCACAACGCTCACACTCAACATTTCAAAGGTTAAACCCCACACAATTGCATTTACCCTCGCTATGCTCAGTTCTCCATGTTCGTCTTGTTTTATGCATCCGACCTTCAGCGTGCACAACTTTGTAAACAAAATCTTCTGTCTAAACAAAGAATCTTCACAGATACCAAAATATTATTAGAGGAGATCAATGAAGTCATGTTTGTCCACTGAAATTCTGTAGGATACGGATCTCTCATTATGCAGATGCGTGACTGGATGAAGAGAATATAAATGTGAATATTTTCATTTTTATATCACAGACGAATCAGTTGCTGGTTTGCAATGCTGTCAGAAATGGCAAACAGTAGATTTTTCTTCAGCAGGCTGATCATTAGCAAAATCCCTTTGCTATGAATGGTGCTCTTTTGTGAATGGAGGCCTGTAGATTCAACTTATTCCAATAAACCAAAGGCATTACGGTGATAACTAAATATTTTTGGTCTCTCTACAAATTGTCATTATTATGGCAGCACTTTTCTAAGCTGGAATTTCAAACCAAAGGCACTTTCATGCTAGAGTGCAGAAGAGTCACAATTAATTATTTGGTCATGAAATTTAAAAAGGCAGCATTCATTAATACAATTCACTTTTCAGGGAGAGCTAGGAATCTGTAACCTTTCCTTTTGGTATAGGCATTTCACTGCAATGGGACTGACTTGTACAGACAGCTGGTTTGGACCAGGCAGTCAAAGAGCGTTTCTGTGGGGAAAAATACGGATATTTTAAAAATGGAACCAATTAATAAAACAATGTATAAAATTTAATGTTAAGAGGCTAAAGGTACTTCTAATATAATGCTAAGGCACTGCATATTGTAATGCTTTGGCAGCTCTCAATTAAAAGGTTCCTACAAAAAAGTAACAGTAACAAGATAAGTACTTCCAGCTTACAAAAGAGCTCACAGTTTACAGGCAGCCTGTTGGACTACACACCCCACACTCAACAGTTGAAGGATTAAGGCTTTTAAGAATTAACATATACAGGGTATGGATCATTTACAGAAGTGTAAAGAAAAGACGATGGAAGTAGTTTCCCTAATATTACATATGTGAACACCAATAAACATTGTGACTGTTTATACCCTATAGTTATGGCATATGTAGTGTGCCAGATCCTATTAAAAAAAAACTGTACCTGCTTTTGCAAATTGACTCACATACTTTATATGCCTTAAAGAGTTTGCTTGTTATTAAACAAAAAAATAATTAAAAAAAAATCACCAAACCCACAATTCAAACCCTAAATAAAAGACAACTTTAGAACAAAAAACAAAAAGTAGTTTTTGACTTGTAACACCAAGTGCTTAGAATAAAGGGCTACCGTTAGGCTGTTACAATGCAGTGCTTTTCCTGATGTGATTGTTAGTGTTAAAAATGAGCGTTAAAAGAGACCTTGCCATGGACACATTTCTCTGTTCACTTCGCAGAGTATAAACCAAAAGATCATCAGCCCTAATATCCACAGCTAGACATCACAGCAACCATCCAAACCATCCACCTCATGGAGGCAGATCAGGCTGAGGGACTAAAGCACTCTCCCTTCCCCTCAGTGATGTTTGCCCGAACCCTCCTCGAACCCGAGACCTCACCAGCGTTAGGGATGACCATGGTCTGACCCACTGCCTCGCCTAGGCTCTATCCTAGTCTAGACATTTCAACAGTGGGCAATTCTAACAGAAAGGACTATGCAAGGATATAATTTAAAGCAAAAATAAGACTTCCTTGTTTGAAGACTACAGCACTGTGCCTGGGAGTAAGTTCTACGCTTAAATTGTGCATGGGAGCATATCGTAACGGGAGGGAGGAGGGGCCTGCTAAACCTGAACTTTGATTCAGGACTGCGAAAGACTTTCCTAAGAACCCTCTTTGCTGATAACCCATCACTGATCTTTAAGGTGGCTTGTGCTTGGTCAGGCAACCCTCAGCCTTTCAGACAAATGTTTTGCCTGAGAACCCTCTGCTGGCCCAGCACCTGCCCAGACAACTTCTGCTTGGGCAACGAGGGGCAGCGGGAGGAGAGGAACTGAGCGGGAGGGGTGAGACTGCTGCTCTCACGTGTGCAGACCTCAGACAATCACTCACACCCACGGCCGTGGTTCGAAGCCTTACAGTATTAAAATATCTCCAGCTGTACTTCACTTCCTGGAGTCTTCCCTGAATTTATCAGAAGGATGAATACTATCACACCCAAAAGGACAGCAGACCCCATGTGGTAGGTGTGTGTTTGTTTCGGATAAGGTCTTTGCCAGACCTGAGAGACAACTGGGAGAGGTGTAAGAGCACCATGATTAAGAGGAAAAGGAGAAAAAAACCACAATTCTCCACTTTCCAACCTTTGCCTGATGTTGGTTGTGATTTTCTAGCTTTTCACAGATATTAAAGCTGCTGATCCTTTCAGAGGTGTACACACTCTTCTTTCAAACACATCAGTGTTTTGCTTTCTGTTTGCGAATGATTTAATGCTGTCACCATGTCAGTTGTTTCCGTTCATCTCTTAATTTCAGAGTTGCAAGTTTTTTGCTCAACTTATTAGAAAACACAGTTGTCCACATAAAATATAACCGCACACACGAGACTACATATAATGCAAGTCTAAATCTTCAGTATTTACCTACTTATTGCAAAATGAGCCATCTTTTTCATTAAATAATCAAATTTTCATATTAGTACAATACAACTTTATACTCTTTTAAAATACACTAGATATGTTAGGGGTAAGGGATGACGTTTTCTTTCTCTGCAATACCTGTTTGAAAGTTTAATGGATTAGAAGATTAGTTTTAGCGTTGAGAAAAAAATACAAAATTTGCCTAATTTTAGGACCTGTCTGTTTCTATCAGGCATTTCTTAAGGCTATATTTTTCATTTGGTTTCAAACAGAAAAATGTTTCATTTTAAAAAATAATTTAGTGAATTACATTCGTCCATATCTTCCACCCTAATTAGTTACAAAGATAATTCTATAAAGATTATTAACTTTGTGTACTCATTTACAGTTATAGCTAAAGATTCATTTCAATTTCACTTGCATTGTAAAACAAGTATTTCATGTTGGAAAAAAACCCAAAATAAATTCTTATAAATGCTGTCAGTTTTTCCCCATGGCAAATGCTCTGTCATACATTTTTCTATCAGAATTAAAAACAGGCCTCCACAGACAGAGGCGTTAGGTTCTTAAATACAGTCTTCCCAAAGAACTGTGGTTTACAAATTTGAAGAACACTTAGTTTTAGAAATAATTTTTACAACTGTACCAGAATTTCACAGCTACAATTATATATGAACACATTAAAAATGACTTCACTAAAACAGGATTTAGAAAAATGTGGGTGAAAGTTGGGCCAGAGGCACTGCCACTTAGTGTTGAGGTTTACAGTCTGTGTTTTGATAAAGAAGTGAAATGAAGTGTATATATAAATAACTGCTCAGTCCTTTACAAGCCTGTAGATGTGATGCTGTGCTCCGTGTTCGCTGTTCGACACTTCAAATACACAAGCCATGCAGAGCAGGGTTTCTTGTGTATCCCTGTTTGTTACCACCTGTGCGGGGAAGGAAGAGGCAGATGGAGCATTACACACCTGGAAACAGCAGGGCTGAAACAAGAAGTGACCCCTGTCACCTCGGTCCTGCCCCAATCCCGCGGCAGCAGCGGCGCATGGCTCTAAGAGCTTGGCTGAGGTGCCACCACAGAGCAACAGGGAAAGCAAGCTGGGTCACTGGATGAAACTGGCTTAAAGGCCACTACATGGCCCATTCTCTGTGCTTTAGGTCACCTGTTGGGCGTTTGCTGCCTGTTTTCCCTGCCCAAGAACTAATTAACACCACTAATGTCTGCAGGACTGTAACCGAGCCCCAGTAAGGACACATCGGATGAACACCATGGTTCAAAGTTACTGCCTCAGGCTCTCTACAAACCCCAGATTTGAATGGAAAAGAAGGAGAAGTAAGCTGAAACTTGTGGAAAATAACAAAGATGTTTGTTCATGCTCACAGCCAGCTGAGCCTTTTCATCCTGAGTGTCTATAGCGTCCAATTCCAAGAGAATTATTCTGAAGTCAGTGGGACGGTTTGTTTGGTAAGCAACATGACTAAGGGATTTGGAAACTGGTTCCCAACATTACAAGCTGAGCAAGCCATACAAAGCCTGAGAGTATCTTAGAAGTGGGAAAATAAAAAGCCAGTCCATACCAATAAAATTGTGAAGTTTTCCAAGACGCTGTTCATCATGTATTTCTCTGGTAAATGCTTCAGCTTGTGTATGAAGTTGATCATATATTCACACATGGGAGAGCGGTTTATCCTGTACACAAACCGGCCATTCTCAAACCTTGCATATTCAGTCTAAAAAAAATAAAGAGCATTTAGAATGTGATAACTCAGAAATAGCAAAGAAGGGACCACTAAATCTGTTTTTCTCTTTTTTTTTATGTAGACAGGAAAAAGAGAAAGTGGCTCAGACACACACTCGCCTGTTTGCTGACTCCCTGCCCCAGCTATGCAGTGCCTTGCTAAAAACTATGGGGCCCTCAATTATCAAAAATTATACTATCACTACTTGTTCCCTAACCTGCAAATTAACAAACTGAACAGATGAGGATTATAAAGTCCCAAATCAAGTAAAAATGAATTAAGCCAGAAACTGTGGTAAGATGATTTTACAGGACTTTTGAGGCACCTGTCTGCAAAGGGAACAGCAAGAACAAGCTTATATATTTACGCTTAAGTGTGCACATACAAACATAGATATATTATTGCATGATTCAATAGGTGATTTATGAACTACAGAAAGATGCAGGACTACAGCTGGAAGAAAACCAGACTGACTTAGGTTGCTGAAGGAGGGTAAGGCTGTGACCCTTGGACTTCTGCTGTCCAGCTATCAATTGCTCAGATGAGCTACTCAGTTTATGAGGATTTTTGGCTTTCTCTAAGCTTGGAATAATGGAAATTATTAAAACCTTTTTTTTATGGTCACCATGGTTAGAAAGCATATTTAGTATAAGAAGGACATAAACAGTGACCAGGACATCTGTAAAGGCTCAACCTTCAGCTCTAGGCTAAAATTCCCCCACAAAAACTGTTTATTGATGACAGATGTGGGTCTGGGGCGTAGTCCCCAGCTGCAATATGTACAACAAACCAGCCAGAGACCTGACCATGCCATACAGGTCTGTGCTTAGGAAAGGTAAAAAATAAATAAAGGCATATATCCCATCACAACACCTACCTCTACTTTTTCTACTACTTGCTTTCCAAATGAGCAGACTTTGGTGGAACAGGTGATTGTCATGTTTTCTGAGCTCTCGTACTGACTGGTGACTCCGTAAAATGCTCCTGTATCATCTTGGATGTTGCAGTTTAAATCAGCCTGTGGGGAAAAAAAACGGATGGTGAAGATCTGATTTTTCATTTGGCAGTGTGAATAGCATAAGCTGTCATTAGCTCACCATTCTTTTCAGAAATAAGGGGGGGAGTTTAATGGTGATGACAGTGACAGTAGAAAAAGTCTGTCAGGGAAGTATCTGCCTAATTGTTGCAGTAAAAACCTTAAGAAATCAGCAATTTATTCAAACTTTAAACAATAAAAGATGACCCAGTATTTCTGTGGGCTATAGGTGACATTGTTGTCTGGCAGATAGCTGATGAAATCCCTGGAGCAAAGGAATGATCACCTGCAAGGAGCCTGGCTCCAGAGCCAACCCCTCTGAAGTGAACCTGCCTTGCCATCTCAAATTCAGCCAAACCACGCAGTCCAGACAGGCCACAGCTCACTTTCTCCTTTTCCTTCCTTAAAGCAGTGAAATCCCCATGGCAGAGGGAGACAGCTGGGCAACACGGGATCGATCTCTGATAAGACTCTGCCAGGCCATATGGCATTGATTCAGCAAAATACTCAGCTCCACGGAGCAGTCTGACACAAGCCCCAGGCTTCCCGTGTGCACAGAGCCGTGCCCACCACCAGCAAATACTGCTAGAAGGATTTGCTGGCTTCCAGCACTTCTCTGCAGCCTCAATAACCATCCAGCTGCCTTTGATATGCAGCATCAGAGACTGAGACGTGCAGGATCAAGCGAGGAATAGCGCTACCTTCAATTATTCATGTCCGAATCCAAGTCCTGTGCACAGCAGGATTAATTTGGCTACAAAGCAACCACACAGGTCACCTGCTGAATCCGGCCTCCCCGGGCCTGCAGCAGTGCTGGAGCTGTTCTGCCACTCTGCTCTTTGACATCATGGATCCATTTTCAAAAGCCCTCCACTTAAAAGCACGCTAATATGGATACAGGCAGAGTCTAGGGACATGCACAGCTGGATTTGTTGATTTAGGCATTAGCTCTGCTGACATCTTTGATGCCCAAGGAGAGAGTGGGCAGGGTTTTTCTTTTATGTGGAAATAGCTGATCAGCTACTGCAGCATGACAGCTAAGAATCACCTGAATTTGAAAGTTATGCCGAGGTGAGCATTTCAGCAGGGAAAAGCACTTCTGCAGCTGTTTCACTTGCAAGTCTAGCTCTGCTTGGTTCTATTCCCAATACAGAAATGGAACACAAAATATGTGACAGATACCTTCATGTTTACCCTTAGACTTTTAAAAAACCCTGTTTACAGGAATGCTTACCTATACCCCATCCCTGGAAGTGTTCAAGGCCAGGGTGGATGGGGCTTTAAGCAACCGGGTCCCCATGACAAGAGAGTTGGAAATAGATGATGTCTAAGGTTCCTTATGACCAAACCATTCTATGATTCTAGTGTGGAGCCCTCACCATAGTTCAGGTCATTTGTAACTGCTATTTAATTTTTAACTTGGCAACAACTCGTTAATCCTCCTTAGAGTCTGCAGTCCTTATTTGTGGTACAGCGTTCTGAGGCAATATTCTGATAATAGCACACACTGTGCTAGTCTGTGGTACAGAGAAGACACAGGTCTAAGATTACTTGGGGCTGGCTTTGTAAATTAATCAGTGGAGCAGCCTCCTGAGGTTTGCACTCAGTAACACCAACAGCCCCACAGTCACGTATTTTGCATAAGAGGAAGAAATCCTATCGCTGTTGCACCTTGTTACTTGCACCTGCTTTGCGTGAGGTCAGCAGTTAATGTTTAATGTGCATCTAAAGCAGGGCTATCACAGGGAGCTGTAAGGAATTGCTCAGAGCTGATAGCAAATAAGCCGTTTGCTATCACAGCTGGCCTGCAGTCAAAACATGGCAAACATCTAAACATGGCAAACTGCAGCAGCCATGGGCCACATCACCGCTGCTCCACCAGAATTTCTGAAGAATTGGGATTTCTCATAAAACAATTGCACTGCTGTAATTAATGATGATAATAATAATAGAAATACTCTCTTGAAATGCAATTATTCCTGCTGCTACCACAATTGCAGTGTTAGTAGCAAAACATTTTCTCTCCTTTCAGATATGAGCAAAATATTGAGGAAATCATAACTAAACCACCCCTCACAACTTCACGTTGTCAAAAGGAAACTGCACAGACCTTGCTTTTCAAAGTGCAATAACAAACGTTTAGAGAGTTAAAAAAGGATAACTTTTTATCTGCTGCCTTCTGATTTTGAAGCCCACTGAAAAAAAAAATCTAACTGTTGTATTTATATGCTGACATTTAACCTGGAAAAGTAACACATGTGGCCATCTGGCACCCTATTGTTCATTCCCACAGCTCTTCCAGCTCTTGCTGAAATCACCGGGAGGCCTGTGTACACAAACATCCAGGCTGGGGCCTGATGTTTCAATGAGGAACACTTGAAACTATCACTCAATTGTCATGGTTTACTCTGATGCAATCACAACATGGTTGCAAAAGTCCCATGATGATCATATAGATGACAATTATCTTTATTTACTTGTTTGCGCTTCACTTTTTTTTTTTTTTGAGCCTAGCACACAATAAAGGTGTTTTCAAGGAAGGACAGAATTCTCCTTGTAAACAGTTTTCATGTTCAACTAATTACAGGTTGCTGAGAGCTGAAGCTTTAAGACTCTTCAAAAAAGTCTAACACCAACATTAAAAAATCATGGGAGTTGGCAAGCAAATGCTCTTAAATGAAGGCTTCACCAATGCCTCTTTTAGAACTGTAACAATTTTGTCTTAAGGACTTAAGTGTATTATTATGGCTTAAATAGTAAGGGATTTGTCTGAACATATGCAGCTAAAAGTTAAATTATATTTCTCAAATTGATGGAATTAAAATAAAGTTTTTGCTGGCTTATTCCTTCTCCAAAAGGTTATGACAAAAAAAAAAAAAAAA
>VZTH01000735.1:24736-169453 GCA_013397815.1 Aleadryas rufinucha
AAAGGCTACCTATGTGGCTGCGAGAGTTGTAGATGTGGGAATAAGGAGATGTGTTATAAATGAATGCCCTGGTATTCAGCTTTAGCTCCTTACTACTGTATCGATTCCAGGGCTTGTGTCTATGTTTTAGAAGGGATGTTGGAAAATTGGACAGTGTTCAGCAAAGAGTTACAAGAATGATTTCAGGTCTGGAGAACATCCTTTGTAGTGAATGACTAATGAAACCCCATCTACTTACTTTTTCCAAGGGAAGTTTTTCCACAACCTTGTCATAGCCTACAAGTTGCTACATGGGGAAGAATCTTCTCCTAGATTAAATCTTGCAGGAAAGGACATTAAAAGGCAGAAAGCTAAAGCTAAGCAAAAGCAAAATGAGAAACAAGGCAGGGGCTGGTAACCCTGATGGCAGTGGAATGCTGGCATAATTCTCAGATGCGGAGAAATCACTGTTATCTGGGGTCTTTTTTAACCAACTAAATATCTGACAGGGATGCTCTGGTTCAGGTAGGCTTGGTATTGTCCAAGGGCAAACATTACTTATCAAGGTTCACTGTCTGCGTTACATGAGAGGCAAGACTACATAAATATAATAACAAAATTGAAATACAGGAATTTCTCTTATTAGTCTTCTCCTTATAATTTCCTATTTCAATGATCCTTGTGAAAAACGTGACAACAGCCAAGCCTTTGGAGTGCTGCTACCAGCTCTTGTGTATTATTTCCATGGTGCTGTCTCCAGCTGTTCGCCTGCATTCAGACACAGGTTGCAAGGCTTCCTGGGCTGTACAACAGCTTTCCCTCCTGTACAGCTTCTCAGGCAGCTGTGCTCTGGGCTCCAGGCATTGGGGTTGGGGGGCACTCTTGCTGCCTGTACAGGTAAATAACTTTTTGAATGGTGACTTGAAATATATTGGCATGAGTTCAAATATCATGGTGCTTCAAACATTATGGGATGATCATGTGTGATGAACAGGAGTCCATTTACTCACTGAGTTTTAAAGATTAATACAATTTAGGGAGGAAAAAATCCCAAACCACAAATGGAATTTTCAAATTTTTTTTTCTTTACTTTCAGGAGTAGAACTCTAATTTAGATTTATTTCTGAGCACTGAGTTTTATATTAGCTGAATGTACTTGGAGGTGGGAGAGGCAATCAGCTTTCTGGCACCTTATCTCCAGTGTAAGAGCATGATTAATTCATTAATAAAGCAGAGCTTGTCAATGGGTAGCACTGGAAATACTGCATATTAAGAGCACCAAGTGCTTGATGCACTGAATGGAGAAGCCTCTGCCAGTGTGCTGGAGGAAACACCTAAACAGAGCTTTATTTTGGCTGCAACCAAAATAAAGAGTAAAAATAAATTAAAAAACCATCTTCCCATTCCTTTCCCAAGAGCTCTCGGGCCCTGTGCTACAGGCAGGGGCAGAGGGTAGAGAGCTTGTGTAATAATAACAGCTTTGGCTACCAAAAAAGCAACTCCAGCAAAAATTGCTGAGAAGAGTCTAAATCCATCCTGCTGAGTAGAAGGAAAACAGCACCTACTGGAAACAGTGGGATCTGGGGAGGGCCAGAACAGCTTGCACTGGCACTCAGCAGTTAACATTAAGCACAAAAGGTCACTTATTAACAACATATAGGTTTGAGCAAGTGCTGACTGCGGGGAGGTGTGTTACTCATAGACCGCATCGTGCCTCCCCTCCTCCTCCACAAAGCGCCACCAAAGAGCAGGGATTCCAAATTGTGAAGCAATTTTTTCCAACGGGAGCATCTGGGCCGTTGGCACGTTGCTGTGCAGCTCAGGAATTGTGTCCAGGTCTGCCACATGGTTGGGCTTGTGATGGACAGGCCAAGCTGCTCCAGCTTCCCAGCCCCTTCCACTCATTATCCAGCCCCCGCATCAGCCTGCACAGGGGTCCTCCTCAGCACCACGTGAGCCCCCTGTGCCGAGAGGGCTGCGGTGGGGAAAAGCAAATGGATGTCTGCTTTCTTCCATACCTAATTTGTTTTGCATACATTTGCATGCTGGCCATAGAGCCATTCACATCGCGGGTCCCATTTGTGAGCTGCAGATCATTTGCCAGTCAAGCTGGCGAGTGTGTGTGTGTGTGTGACTCTGTGTGTGTGTGTGGAGGGAACTCCAAGATTCTGGATTATGCAATATAAATTACATGTAAAAATAGAAAGTAAAACAACAACAAAAAAAAGGCAGTAGCCACAACTGTGTGTGTGTGTGTGTGAATGAAGGGCACAAAGAATCTCTGCACCTTTTGAGAGGGCTGGAGGCACATGGGGATAAATTCAGGAGGGGGTGGGAGGAGACCACAGGCACAAGCCATTTCTGAACACTGATTACATGGGTAAATTGTTTGTTCCAGTGTATCACAAAGAGAAGGAGCATTATTTTTCATGCCACAGCTGTTTTGAATAAGAATAGGAATAAACTTAACTATCCTCCTCATGTTACTTACCACTAATTATGGCATATATTTACATCTATAAAACAGTGAAATTTTGGGAGACATAATTTAATGCCCCTTTATTGTGTAGATTCCTTTATTTCCATCCCACATTTGAATTTCAAAAATGTTTAGGACTTCAAAGCATCTTTAAAAGCTTGCCCTAATTATAATATGCATTACTTTCTAAAACTCCTAGTTTGCATTGCAGATTCCTGCAAATAGAGGCATTCATTTTAAACATCAATTAATATCATCCACGCATCTTCAGATGAGTTTGGGTCTTTGTTTCAGAGTTGCAGTGAGCTCTGACTAAGCTTTTCTCAGCTAGAAGAATAGCTCAAGCTACTGCAAATGTTCAAAATTAAGCCAGTGGATCAGATCCATAGAAAGCCTGACAGGCCAACATTAATTTTTATCAGTTGTTTTTTTCCTATGTCACCAATGAGAAAACATCCCTCTTCCTTTCAGAAATATCTTCTTCCCAAATCTGTCCCTGTAGCTGCAGAAATCAGTTTAGGTTGGCACAGAGCATTTGGCAGTGTGAGAGACACAAAATCCCAGCATGTTATTGAAAGGTGTGCTTACACCAGCATTAAGGATCGCAGTGGAGGCAGGACCCACTGCACAGTGCTGTAGGTTACATGGAAGTCATGCAAAATTTGCCTCCAAATTTACAGTTGGGGGTTGAGGCAAAACCTGAGAGAGAAATAACAAACCTACAGCAGCAGAATTTAGTCTAGGAGGCCTAAGTGTATTTTTTAGAATTACAGAATTTAAGAATAGTAGTGAGCAATCCATCAGTGGGAGAAGCATTAGATATGAACAAGAGTAGAACTTCAACCAGTAAAAGAAACCAGTACAGGCACCCTGTGTTGACTTAGCTTTTGGACAGGCTAATTGGAACTTCAAAGAGCAGAAAACTTTGGGTCTATTCCCAAGTCACAAAACCAGTTTAAATACAAACTAACCACCAGGAACATTGACCCTACTCAGATTAAGGTTAGATGGCATGAATCATACCCCTTTGTTTTACACAGATTTGGCTTAGCCCCACAAGATGAGAGAACCAGGATTGTGCACTCAACCTGCAGCCAGGGAAAGGTTTCCTCTGCAGATATTTTCCAGCCTTCCCTGAAATCTGCATCAGTGTTCTAGGACAGCTTTTACATTTATTTAGGACCATTTATTTCTCTTTTAATTCTATAGCCCTGTAATCTCCAGTCTCATATCCCTGTCACACAAACTTCCTGTGCCACATCACATAAGGACGTTGTTCCTTATTTACAACATACCAAGTAAAACTCCCTGTGTTATTGTAAAAGTCTGTCTCTGTGGCAATTTCCTTGAAGTCTGTGGTTCCCAGTGACTGCCTGGGATAAAGCAGAGGAACAGTCACTGCATTCCAGGTGCAAGACAAGGACCAAGGAATTGCATTGCAGGGCTGTAGGGGCGGTTGTTTGAGGTGGTGTAGGAGGAGGAGTCTCTTCCTTTTGTGCCTCCTGCACTGTTAGGTAGGAAGAGGCCCAAAAGTGTGACATCCAGATGTGTCACCAGGACTGGGGCCAGAAGCTCATGCATTCCCAACATCAGGTTGTGTTTCCCATGAGATATAATCTGCATGAACCAATAAAGCTCTGCAAAGCAAAGCAAACTTTGCTTTGTACTTCATCCCGGTGCTGCCTTGCTAAGTCAACTCCACAACTGCCAAATGCCTTCTTGTAAGATCTCAGACCTTTCCCTCCCACTTTTTTGTAATCAAACCTTATTACCAAAACCAGGACAACAGGGAAAACTGTGCTGCTGAGCAGCCTGAAGCAGAACTAAATGGGTAAGAGCCAGAGAAGTGTTCTTTCCAGCTACCAGAGCTCAGCTGCTTTCTGCCTTAGTCATCCTCAGCACAAGTACTCATCTGTGGTCTTCCCGTTTCCCATATATCCATTCCACAGCACATTTAATGTCTAAACAAAATACCCTTTGTGCTGCCTCCAGTGACATGCTGACTTCCCTTAAATCCATTTGCAGGGTCACCATCCCTTCTGGCATCAAATCCTCACCTTCACTTTCAAGCTTCTCATGTCACGACACGCTCCCACTTCCCATCTCTGGTTTGCCTTGACTTCTTTCACTCAGACCCTGCTTTTCTTTCACTGATTCTCCTCAGAGTGCCTTCACACTTGTACTTATTTGCCCAACCAAAATGCACTTTCCTCTTTTACCCACCAAAACAAGGACTGCCATGGTCACCTAGGATGTAGTAGCTTACAGTGCTGAGCAAATGATCGATGGCTGCACGATAATGAAGGAGGAAGGCAACAGAAAGGATGGGAAGGGGGAAATGGTAAAATAAATGGTGAGACAGAATATTGGGACTAAACAATAACCACACATCATGAACAGAACCGGAAAGGAGGTGAACTTAGAGTGGGAGGAGGTAGCACATGATGAGAGAGTAAATACTTATTCCGAACTGGATATTTAATTCAACCAAAATTAATCTATTCTCATATGAATAAACTTGCGGTTACTGATAGGGTCAAAAACGTTGCAGCAACCTGTGCCAGTGTTACCCTGGTGATACTACGACTGTTTAAAACAGTTTTTCAACACTCCCCATAAAAATGGGAACAGCATTCTTTTTTCTGAAGAACTACCCTATTGGGGTGAAAGAAATAAAGGACAGTGAGCTGACAGTTTAGGATCTAATTCTCATGACTAGCTAGACAGCTATCTTCTGTTTTTCCTATACATATTCCTACACATGTTTAGAACTGGGGGTCACTGGTGTGAAGTTTATTCCTAGAAGAGTATTCATCGTGACTCTTGCAACACTCGAACACTACCTCAGGCACCCTCTCTGCCCCACTCACTTGATGAGAGAGAAAATCTGCTGGTCTATTTTAAGACCATGGCTCAGGAAAGTGTTCTCACCACATTTTTAATGTATAACTCAGAAGGATGTTAGCACTGTATGTTTTTTGATCTCTGAGCTAATACAGCACAAAATTGTATTAAAAGGCCATTATGTTGGAAGGCACGGTGAGGTTAGGAAATGTTGGATTGAAGTTGCCTGCACATCCTGACTGCTGAACTGTATCATGTCACAGGCTTCAGCTACACAACTGCACACTGCCCTCTGAGCAGCTACACAACATTTCTTTGTCTCTGCTGCTCACTGTGGCCCAGCCCCTGTTTCCTGAACACTACTCAGAACCTGTGCTGAGCACAGAATTATACATTTCATAGAGGCTTTTTTCATGGCATCACCTTGAGACCTTATAAACAGCCATGAGTCTGATTTGTCAGTGGCCACCTGGGGTGAAGGGGTGGTATCACCCCCACATTACAGATGTAGGACCAAGACAGGAGTGTTAAAGGTATGCACTCTTTGGAGGAGACACAGCAGAGAAGGCTGGCACTGGAGTTTTCAAAGCCAGGAGTACAACACAGACCTCAGTGATCCAGAGAAGGTCTCTACTGGCTTTAGGTATACCTTTGAACATTCAGCATGCCTGAAAATCAATTTCCACACGGAGAAAAAGCAGAACATACAATACATCAATTACCATATCACAAATCTCTGCTGCGTCCACGTCTAGTATAAAGTCTGAGGCTTATCATTCTCTGTGGGAAATGAGAACAGGCATGTGAGGTGACATTCATTTTTGCCAGTGGGTTTTACAAGTATTTATTATGCGGAGTGGACTGGAGAGATGATGGTCCTCAGCTCAAGTGAAATTTCGCAAGGAAATGAATTTAGTGGTCACAGACCCTTAACTCCGAGCTCTGTTCCTCTGCAGCCAGATTTCTCCTGCTGTTACGTTTGTCCTGTTCCCACCTCTCAGAAACCTTTTTTGCTGTACTTCACCCCTGTGTTTCCCTGTAGGCTCCTTATCCCAAATGCTCCCTCTTCCCACTGCCTCCCTCTTTTTGACTCCACATTCTCACCTGCCTGTTCCAGGCCACTGGTGCCCACTGTGTTTCAGCTCCTACTCCTCTGCTGTCTCCTCTTTTTGGCCTCTTTGCTCAGCCAGCCCCCAAATACTTGGTCTACAGCTCCCAGGCCCAGTTTTAAACCCCATGAATTTCTCGATGGGCTTCTTTTGCAGTCCAGCACAGCTCCTGCTCAGTGGCTTACTCCTTCTACATCCAGACTTCAGAAAAAAAGACTTTCCCTCATTCCAGTTTCCACTATTAAATCTGGTGACACAGAAATTCTTGGAAAGATATGAAGCCTGGGGGATTTACAAGGTGCAGAGTATTTCAAATCCCATAGAAAAACACCAGGAAATCTGATCATAAGCAGTGGTTCCAGATCAACCTTTTCTGGTTTCAGCCTCAACCTGTCCACCCTGTAATTAAACCCTGAATATGCCCCTTTTACTGAGATTTTAAAAGAAAAATTTAAAATGCTTAGATGATAACTGCTGCTATGAAAAGGAGTATCCCACAAAAAAAAGTACCCCAATGAATTAGTGAGTATAAAAAGCTTTAGTGTAAGCATGAGGTTCAGCCTGCAGATTTGCTGATCCTTTTGGGTGAACCTTTCAGCAGTTTAGTGGTGGACTTGGCTAATGGTTGGACTCAATGATCCTAGAGGCCTTTTCCAACCTAAATGATTTTATTATTTTATGATTATATCGCTAACAGGAGGTTTTGTAAATACAGTAAGAAAAACCTGACATATCGGTGAAATTTATCATGACTAGATCAATACACAGCATCCCAGCCCTCCATTCTAATTATTTCTCCTTGCTCTGATATGATAAGTTTTGGAGCAGAGTCCTATGTCTGACTAACAAAAAGGCAAGGAGAAATGTGCTTCAAGAAAACCCCAGGCACCCTCCCAGGCTCACAGCTGTTTCAGCTCCCATCCTGCTTGGTCCTCTCTGCACAAGCATGGGCTGATGGCAGGGCTGATCCTTGCACTACTTGCACTTGGCAGAAGTCACACCTCAGAAACACTCAAAAGCAGGCTCCATTCCCCTGCCTTCCCTGCTTTTCCTTGGACCACTAGATGGCAGTTCCCCATCTCCAAACGGGGGCTCTCGGTACCTGTTGGCTCCTGCCCAGCAGCTGCAGAGTCAGGCAGAGCTGAGGCACATCTGCCTCTGCTGCTCTGCCTTCTGGGGAGCTGTCAGCAGGAGTGGCCCCGGGCCAGCGTCCCACCTGGAAGAGCGAGCAGCTTTGCACTCGTGCATGACAACAGAGGGAACTTCCACAGGCACCCCGAGGGTGCTGAACACCTCACACAGCCCTCGTCGACAGGAGAGGTCCACCATGTCTTACTCACCCAGAATTTTACGAGGAAGAAAGCGTTTTGAGGCCCCTTCCCAAAGAGTTCCTTCAGACCGCCCTTCTTTTCAGGAAATTTGTCATAAATCTGACGAATGTCCACCGACTCGAGCAGCGGGTCACTGTAAGAATGGTTGGCGTGTCCAATGTGCACGAAGAGGTGTTTATTGTACTGCAAGGAAGAAACAGGAAAATCAGTGCTGTAGGAGAAGAACAGAGGGCTGTTGCGGCAGGGGGCTGCGCTTTGATGGATTAAATGACTCGCACATCGCTCCTGGGACTGGGATTTTCTGCAATATGGTTTCCATGAACAACTTCGCTGATTGTGTCACAGACCCTTGCGAACAAGGGTCAACATCAAAAAAACCTGTGTCCCCACTGCAAACCCCAAAGCACGCGCCTCTGCAAGGGGGCAATTTACACTGCAAGACCCAGTGGCAGCACGGTGATAAAGAGCTCTTCACTGAGCATAAAAAGATGAATGTGCTCAGGAGGAAAGCCTATTTCTGCTCCTTTAGACAGTGCTTTTTAATGTCCAGAGTCCTCAGAGCCTGAATTTCTTCTCGTGTCACAGAGCCCACTCATGCACACCGCCTGCTTGTCTATCAAAGAGCCCCAAACCTCTATCTGTAGCACATCTCAACTAAAAGAGATGGAAGGGATTTCCTTTTATGATGACAGTAACAAGAAGGCCAGTTACTCCATGCTGTTGTTCCTATAGACATTGTCCTCACGGCATGTCCTCCATGTAATATTAAAGAGCCCAAGATTTCCCCCTTCCCTCGGGAGCCAGCTCTGTAGATGACCATCCCTGCCAAAACACACTCAGCTTCAACTTCCTATTTCTTAACTGCATCTCATCACACCTCGTTATAATCACAGGAATCACCTTGTCAGTGCTTTTCCTGTCTGGGGGAAATCCTTGGCCAGGTGAAGTCCATTCCTAAGGAGTCCAATATGATCTTTTAGGGGCTGCCGTTCCTCCAAGAGAACCTTTCAGCATCCAAAATGAAAGTGGAAGGATGAACACCAAAGATCTTCCACCAGTCAATCAGCACCTCCCAGGGTCATTAGAGCAGAGTGAAGGAGCTCCAGAGCAGCAGGATTAAGCACTGGGGGTTTTCACCATGCAGATCACAAAAACATTTTGCTAACTCAGTTAAGGGAAAGCTGATATGCAGCCAATGAACACTAGAAAACCCTGTCACATTGAACAGATGCTGTATATAAGGGGCAATTCCCAAAAGCTAGGCACAACTAAAATATTTAAAACCCCAAAGCAAACCTCATTTAATCTATTTTGTTTACAATGTACCTGCTGAATGAACAAATTGAAGTGACAAATCTAAATGAATTGGGCAACCACTCAGAGCCTTCCTTCGGTGTGAGCAGAGTCTTCCCTAGCAGATGTCCAAAACTCTGGGGAAAAGGAAATGGACTGGCTAGATTTCTGCACTTAGGAAATGAAATTGAAATCTATTAAAAAATCATCTAGCACAGTGAAATCTGAATTTAGAACCAGAGAACGCTCATCTGGGTATGGGGCCAAAAATGACATACAGCTTGTGGTTTTTTGCAGGGTTTCATTTCTTTTTTAATTTTGCGGAAGGAAAAAGGAAAGCATAACATCTTATTAAGGCATTTGCACAAGCAAAAAAATTTGGCAATTGTTTCCTCTCAGTCTTGTCTGCTGGAGTAGTTCCAGGTTGTACAAATAACCACATTTTTATGGAAACAGAATTGAGGGCTCAGATTCTCCTGTAAATTCTCCTCCTCCCCAAAAGGGTGTCTCTCTCCCAGCCCAAAGATGGCTGTGGAGGGAAGGGGGAAGGGAGAGCTGTATTTTACAGTTTGGCCACTGCCAACTCCCAAGACAATTCACACACTGTACCTTATTCTGCAAGCCAGGCAAATATACACATATCTCAGTATCCAAACTTCAGTAACAGCAAATACATTTATAGGGACATGGAGTGTGAAGTCTTAATACTCTTTAAATATAAAAGCAAAGTTGGAGGCAGCTGCAAAGCTGCCACAGTTGTCTGCAGAGCTCGCCAAAGCACCAGATGCTGCTGCAGCAAAATTTCTGAGCGGGTACAGTAGGACAGATGGTATGACATCACCTGACAACATTCTTAGGACAGAAATGTTTATTTTGATATTGCAATGTGTGATTATTTTCTCCTTATGTTGCTGCAATTCCTATGCTAAGTACAATCATTACTAAGCTAATTAGACATGGCATATTTCTGCGAACTAACAAACGATAATGCAATATTGGAGCAGGGTAAATGGATACTGAAATGATCCCTATCGTTTTTAGACAAACGCTCCGTGACAGCAACTGATGCATAGATAAAGGCAAAGGAGCAAAGTTTTATGCCTATATTTTTGAGCCCATTAGTGTCTGAAAAGCTTAAAAACATCCTCATTATATTGCGAATTCACTGTTGATTCAGACTGAGTATTCCAGAGTCATTGAAGTACATTAGTTGCTGAGGAATTTACTCACGCTACAGCATTTAAAGGATTTGCATGTGGCATCAGGGCAATAATGTGCTTTAGATGCCATAAACCACCACAAGTCAAATCCTGTATTTTCTAAGTACATAAGTACACAAAAATAGGAGGAACATTTTCAGCTCTGTCTTCTGTGTCTGCATTACACGACATGCCCTGGAGATGGCCGCCTCTTAAAGCTGAGCTCCTTCCCTCAAAAAAATTCTAACTATCCAAAGAATGCAGTAAAGCCATGAAATATGACTGTTGTCAAATAATACCACGAGAAAAATTATAATCCACTTAGGAGTCTAAAAGAACCAAGACAAATTGCCAGTGGTGGGGGATGCAAGCATTTAAGCTGGTGCAGAACAAAGACAAACCACCTACATCTGCTTTATCAGCCAGCACATATATTTGTATATATTTTGCACTTACTTTCACCAATTTTGCACTTATATTCTGACACAACCATACAGATCAGCATGTTGGGGGGTGAATGGCTCCCCATCCACAGGGTGATGTAGATGCTGAGCAAGGTGGAAGGCAGGTGGCCTGAGAGGGAGCAGCTGTTTCTGTGGGAATGGTCTGGCTCACGAGCACAGCACCCCAAGTGCAAGGGTGCTGCACCCTCCTGCTGCACCCAGCCGTGATTTAACCCTCCCAAATCCCACTGACACAGCTGGGAGTCACCTGCCTGAGCAGAGATTGTGCTTCTGGGGGCAACAGGAGCCAGGTGGGGTGGGCTGCCTGGGACCCAGGCACCGGTGTATCAGCAGTCTGTGTGCGGCTCTAACCCCCACCCTGCCCAGCCTCAGCCCTGCTGCCTCGCTGTATCTCGTAAATCTGAAGCTCTTTAATTTCCTGCTGATGTAAGAAAATCACTTGGTCTGCCAACAAGTTTTCTTATTTCTACCAAAACACTAGTAACGGAATATTTAATTCCTGCTGCTGTTGTCCTCCACTGAAGCAGATTGGGAGTTATAAACATGACATTTCAGTGCTATAACTGGAGTCTGTACCAAGTCCTGTTGTTAAGGTTTTTAACACTTTCCTGTGAAATGTTAATTGAACTTTCTGTGCTGTATGCTACGATACAGCTGCATGGGCAACCTGGTCTTTCATGGACCTCCACGGGTTCAGGCTCCTGCCTGGATCTGCGCAGGGATTGAATCAGAAATGCGAAGTAAAAGGGGATTTGGGGTGATTTTATGGTTGCAGAAATGGAGAGCTGGTGATGAGGGAGGGCAGTTCCCTGACACCTCAGTGTTGACCAGCATTTCCCAGCCGGTGCCACAGCAGTCCCAGCATGAAACTGGGACTTGCTGGTTGGGCAAGGTGCTTACACAATGTTTCCATCAGCTTTTCTGCAACAGTGAAGATGCATCCTTTAGTTCTGGCCTGTCTGATCCAAGACCCTGCAGTCCCAGTTCCAGAAGTGCTGAGTGCTCAGATGGGAAAATTATGCCTGACTATAGGAAGCTCTCAATAACGTTAAGTATTCTGCAAAATCAGGCTCATGACAAATCAAAGGGGACCCTCAAAATCAGTGGCCCATTCATTCTTTTGCACCTGAACTTCTTGGTTTGTCAATTGTGAGTAATAATGCTCCTTCATCTGAAGGGACTGCACCAGTACATCTGTGAAATGCAAATGGAGGGAATTATTAATTCCATTTGGAAGGGAGGTTAGACAGTGCACAGCGAGCAGGGCACGGGGCCACGCATTTCAACAGCAGAAGAAAACAAACTACTGAATAGTTGCTTATCAAGGAAGGGCCATCTACATCTCCACTGAATGCAGCAGAGGAACAAATAAACATGTGAGCATGTCATTATCTGCTCTCTGCAGAGCAGACGCAGGGGGATATTTCCCAACTTCTGAGAGCCTGGCTCTGCAGCCGGGCCAAGCAGTTTTGGGTGGGTGTAAGGGTGGGGGAAGCTGTTGGACGAGTTGGGGAGATGCAGGGCAGAGGCACAGGCAGGTGCAAAGCCCTTGTGGGGAGCCAGGACGGGTGCTTGGGGCAGGCAGAGTGGGGAATTCACAGCCACAGCCCACCCCACACCAGTGCCAGCCCTCCCCACGTGTCCCCTGCACTTTCCATTTTGCTAGGAAATTTCCCCAGCAGTGGTGGGGTTTGAGAAAAGGAAGAGAGGTGCATGAAGGCAGCAGTGAGAGCACAGCCAGGCCCCAGCAGCTTTCCACCCGCGGGCTGACTTTGGGGCATAAATGGTGCTGGTCTCCCAACACACCTGACCACATTCTGGCCCCAGGACCTTCCCTGGGAAGTCCATGTCCTGGCATAACTGGGCTGGGGAAGCTGGCCTGGGGTTTCCATCATGTCTCCATGGGGTCCCCCAGGAATCCTGCTGGATGAGAAGTCTGCTGCCATGCCACAGTTTCATGACTGGAGCCTGTGTCAATCCTGGACCTCTTTAAAGTGCTTTCTTGGCACTTCTAACTATGGACACTCGAAAATGAACATTTCACAGAGTATGACATTTGCATCCCAGGGCCATCATGCAGCTCTCCAGCACGGCAAAATAAATGAGCCTTGTGTTTAGCAAAACTTCTTCTGATTCCAGATTAAAACGACCTCAAATCCCGAGTCTGTGGCTCCAAGACATTCATCCTAATATGAGTTTGCTTTCTTGTCCTTTCACATCACAAAGGCAGTAAACCAAGGACTTCTTTGTGAGTGAAATGCTGAACTGCTTTTTATACTATTTACAGGGAGTACAGAAAGGATAAACAATCCTTGCAACAATGGATATTGTTCAAGGATGGAGGGCTTCTTTTGAAAAGATCTCATTTATTTTTCATCACTTAGGTGGTTTGATTAACTTTGGTGAATTTTACTGCATTTGGCTAATGATGGCAGGCTGTTTTTATGGCCCTTGAGCAATTGCTTTCCCTTTCTGGTTCTCAGGCACAATTCTCCCCGGGCTCACAAAGTCCTTTTACAACAACAATAAAACCTGAATTAAAACATAAAGAATGTTTTATTTCTTCACCACTTTTTAAAATACATTTTGAAATTTGGACCTAACACAATCTGACAGTTTGGATGGGTGGACTAATACTGAAAATGTCCATCACCCATGTTCTTTATAGCCCTATATAGATATTTTAAATGTAAAGCTGTCTGAAGTGCTCACAATTTAAATAAATGTGACAGCAAGAACGAGAAACCTCAAAAAGGAAGAGAAGAAAGGGCTTTTTTTTGTTGGGTGGTGATAGGGTTTTTTTCTCTGATTGAAAATCAAGCTTGAAAAAAAACATATATGAATTTGAATGATTCTCATTTCAGTTATAGTCTTTGAATTTTATATCTACTTGTGTAGCAGTCAATTGCTTAGATCCTTTGTAACCTGCTTGCACACTCAGTTTATATTTGTTAGGGAACATGGGATTACTTGCTTTAAGCATTTGTCCTGAACTTCCACAGAACCACTACAATAAAAATAGAAAGCCCCCATTAAGGAAAACCTGTCTTGGGAGCAACAGATGGGCACATGAACTGCTTCATCTGCTGAGAATAGAGTTATATAGGGCAGGCAATAACCAAAGGTAACTGAAGTGCTGCTGCTTGGACCTGCAAGGGCAACTTCTATGCACCATTTAGGAATTGTACTTAAGCACAAAATGCCACAAAAGGAAAATACAGCTTGACATTTGTAAATGGAATTGATTTTCATGTCAAAGGAGGAGCAATTTTACCTGTCCTCAGCTGCAGAGTCAGTATTCCAATATTCTGCAACTGTGCCATCTTGTGTTCCCCAGACCATCCTCTGCCACGCAGAGTTACAGTGAGGGTCGCTTATTGTTTCCTTTCTATATTTTTCTCTTTTGTAAATGGAACAATTTTGTGTCTAGACGAGGAAAAAGATCAACAGCTGTCCACAAGTGAGAGGACTCTATGGAGCAGATTTCCAGCCCTCCAGAATGGCCACTCTAAACTAACAAAAATTGCCTGGCATTGAGCAGCTTTTGTACTTTTAAACACCAGTTGCCATTGGAAGAGCCACAGAAATGCTGAAGGCCCACTCCTACAAGGAATTCCCTGCGGGTGGACCTTTGTGCCCATGCACAGCCCCGCTGCAGGCACTGGGAGTCACCATGGCTGACAAACCTCAATTTCTAATTTCTGTACAGGAATATGGACTGCAAGGGGCCTGCCAGGATCAAGTCCTATCCCCAAATGCCACGCCAAATACACCTTTCTCACTAAACTTCCAGGTTACATCTTAAGGTGGAATTGATCTATTTGCCCCCACGACTATGAGGCTTTCTGGCCTGATTTTGTGTTGGGGGAGAGAGGGAGGAAGGGTCACCATTTTTAATAAAATGTTGGAAGCACATTTGATCAAGATAATATTTTATGTCATTTTCTGTAAAGAGTCAGCAATGTAATGAATATATAACTGTCCTTTTTCAGAAGATACATGAGAACTCCTACACATCTCTCCTGTAGCAGCACATAAATACATTCATTTCTGAGGTCAGCAAAGGCACAAAGGAGATGCTGCAATCACAGCACGTGCCTACATGACTTCATGTGCACATTGTCACAAACACACACATCACATGCCTTACTGATTTTATTTGAAAAGTAATAAAACCCCATCCTTTCTGTGCTGTGCAAACCGTACCTGCAATAAAACATCTCACCCACACCAAGAAAGGTGTGCAAAGCTGCAGACAGAATTCAAGTTTTCTGCAATGGCACTGCATGAGGTTGGGATTTGCTGTCACCTCCAAGGAGAACTCTTAGTGTTTGTTGGAGAGGTCTGTGCACTGGAGACAGGGAACACTGGCAGGAGGCACAGAGCTATCCCTGCCCACCCGTGCCTCTGCCCAGTGCCTCTCCAGCACACATCCTTCTCCCTTTGCCCAGGGAACTGGTCACACTTCTTTGGGGTATTTTTCAATGCCCTTCCAATGCCAAATAATCAAATTTACTTAACTGGATCAAGCAACACTTCCCCTTCTCCTGACTCCCCTTTCCCAGGCAGTGGTGCCGACACACTGCCATGGGGGCTCATCCTTTGGCTCCCCATGGCACCTGCCTGGATGGTGCAGGCTGTCCCTACACAGAGCACTGCCCCACTTGGACACAAGAATGAAGTAAATTGGGAATTTACTTTTCCTAGTCTCATTTTGCAATGTTACAGCACACAAGTAGTTGCTTTTTTTGAAACAAGTCTGGGTAGTTTGATGCTCTTGCTTGTCCTGTAAACCTCCTGCACAAATGCATTTAGAAGGTGAGTTTCTCAGCAGTCTTCTTGCAAGCTGGGACAAGATCCAGTGGGCCTCTGCACCCTCAAGAATTCCAGATAATATTAGTTTACTCCAGAGAAGGTTTTGCAGTACTTGTGGGGCCATCCTGGGTAAGCATGCTTCTGTTCAGACCTCCACTGTCCCCCTGCAATGCCAAAGCTACTCAGTTGTTCAGCCCGTTTGCTCCCTTTCACGTAAAACCCCACAGATACAGAGGCACTACACCATATTAGCCCACGGGTTTTGTATATAGATTTTTGTTATAAAAACTTATGGAAAAGGGATAATTAGGTGGCATAGTGACAAAACAGGCAATCAGACTGCACTGAAATGCGATTTCATTCACACACAGACAGCAAGGCTGAGTGTCACATGGCCACATCCTGCTTTCCCGGTAAGCTGGAGGCACACACACTCATCCTGGCATGGAGCAGGCTGGAGATGGCAGAGCCCATAAATCAGCAGGACACCTTACACAGGGTCAGCAAGCCGAGGGCTGGGAAACCTGTGCATGGATAAGGGTGACTGATGGGAAAACCTGCATGTTGTGCTTTGGCAGCGGAAATACAGACTGCTGCCTGGATGAACTCGGGGCTTGGGGTGGAGGAGGCGTTCCAGAGTGGTCTGGAGGACACCAAGGTGAAGCCCACCAGAGCCAGGATTGCCATGAGACCATGGGAAGGCAAAGGGATTCCAGGGAAACCACGAATGCCCAAGAGTCAGGTAAATGCTGAGAGAACTGTACCTGCTGCCAAACATTTCCTGTGCCTCAAAGCTAATTCAGCTGGCAAAGTGTGGCATTTAGCAAACCAACACACTGCCACGTGGTTGGTATATGAACACTGAGATATGGTGTATTTTCACTGGGATGTTTCTCTGCCAGGAGCATTCCTCTGTTGCAAGGTTTCTGGGCTATGTCTCCAATCCCCATTGTGCAGGGTAAACGCTCCCTGGATAACACCCCTGGCCAGAGCCCATAAATGCTATGGTTTCCAGTGCTGGATTATAAAAAGAAAATGATAGCTTCTCTCTTCTCCAGGCTACTGTATTTTACCAGGAATCTGAACAAGAATGGCCTGTCCATATCACCCATTCAGGACAGTATTTGCTTTTCAGAAATTATCTCAGAAAAAATTCTCAGGTTCAAGCTGAAAGGTTCTCTCAGTTTATTTGTGATGCAGTAGAATCAGTGCTAGGCTACTGACAAATGTTCTTGGTAAATATACAGTGATTAATGTCAAGGTTCAAGGCTTACTGGAGTAAATGAAACATTACAGCCAGCTTCAGAAATTACCCTTGCAGGTATAGTATGCAGACTAAAAATCAAAAGAAAATTAAAAACTTCATTAAAAAAAAGAAAATAAAAAAATCCAATATGCAATAGACACACTTTCTGTGCAAGTCCTTAATTTTGTTTTGTTTAGGAAATAGATTGGGCTTTAACTTAGAGTTCAAGCACTGAATTCTTGCCAAGAACACAATGCAATTTGGTACACCTGCTAAACTAGGTCAGCAGTGAGACAGGCGCCAGACCGAACCCCGCCTGCTTTCACAGAGGCCTCTCACTGCTGCAAAAGGGGAAAAAGAAGACAAGAAAGGAAAATACAGTCCTGGGGTGAAAGGAATATTGCACAGAGCAGCAGTGAATGCAGAGACACCGGGTGTATTCCATCAGACTTAACCCTGGCAAGGCATGCCCAGAGGGTGGGGAGCAAAGGAGCAAAGCTGAGGATCAATGGACACAAGTGCAATAAATACTTACTGATTCAGGATCCCTCTGCTGCTCAAGGAAAGCTGAAAACTCCACCAGCCTGAGCTTGGTCGTACCAATGGATCGGCCCTGCCATGCAGGGACTGAGGGAGCTGGGGCTGATGTGGGCTCAAAGCCTGAAATAAAGGAAACAGTTTCGTGACGAAGCTGACACTTCCTCAGGTTATATTTTCTCAATTAAATATAATTGGGAATTATGCATATAGCCCTTGGATATTTATATTAATTTTAGCAACTAATTAATTCAGGATGAGTTAAAATTGGAAAAACTCAGACCAGTATGTAGAAAAAGAGGTCCCAACCCAGCAATCTAATAATGGTGGAAAGAAAAGATCTACTATTTTGTTTCCTTGGGGCTGTAACTCACTGTAGAATTTTTGTTTAAATTATATACTAGATTATAGAGATTTATAGAGACTTCACTTAGACTTAGAGCTGACCCTTCCTTGGAAACTGGCATCAAGACTCATAGGAGACATTGCTGCCTTGGGAGCCAGGGGAACTGGCCTCCATTTCTGGCTCCTAATGTGCCACATGTTACAAGTAAATCACCCCTCTTTTTGCCTATTTCTTCTGCCACTCTCAATTCCCCTCTCCTATTTAGAGTACAAGGTTTCCAAGGCAGGGACTGTCTCTTACTACGTATTTGCACACTGGGTCTTGACTTCTTTTGGAGCTTTTAGGCATCATTATGCTACAGCTAATAATAAATAATTACTGTAGAGAGCTGAATCATACCCTAAAAAGAAAAAAAAAAGGTTTTAAATTGATAATAAAGAGAGAATGACATGATCTAGATAGAGAAGGGATGTTAACCACCCTCTCTAATTCACCTCAAGAGAAGGAATAAATGCTGTCTCCTGGTCCTCGTTGTAGAAAATTAGATGAGAAGGAAAGAAAACTGTAAAGGAAGAGGAAAAGGCAGCAGCTCAAAGGCAAAACTCATCCTGGGAGAGACACAGGCACAAGGAAGGCAGGGGAGAGGCACCAAAGGTGAGAGAACAAAGATTATACTGGACTAGGCTGAGAAGCACGGAGATGTCACAGGTAGTGTGTGTCCATATCCCATAAAGGGAATGTGGTACCTGACCCCAAGCCTCAAATTTAGGTAATGAAGGTGTGAGGCTTGTACAAAACAGGGAATTACAAGTGTTGCTGGCTGGACATGAACAGGAATTCTAATGAAGCAAAAACTCATGCACGAGTTTTGACCGATTTAGAAACACTAATATTCCTATTCTGAGAGAAAACACGGAAGAATGAAAGGAGACGATAGAAAATAGATGTCTTAGAAAATAATGGTATAAATTAGGGATATCAAGAAAAATATATTCTCATGAATGCAGAAAAATAGCTTTAGTTTAAAGCATTAAATAGCAGCAAGTTAGAAAATCATAAAGAACTGGGTAAGAGTCAAAACTTGCAGCACAAACAGAGGCATAATCATTGGGGTCATTTGGCAAGGGAGACATAACATGAGAAATCATCTGCAAAGAAATAATGACCTTTCCTGAAATTATGCATGAAAGGAACCTGGGAAAAGGAGCAGGGAAGTAGCCCTGGGAAGGGCTTGATCAGTTTGAGCAATGGAATTCAGAATTAACATTAGGTACTTATCAAAGTGGTAGCAGGCAAAGCAGGACCTTCAGGAGGGGATGAGTTATAAACAACCTGATACATAGAGAAGTTTTACACTTAAAGCTAAACATACCTGATTTTGGAAGGGGTTTTAGTC
Organism: Aleadryas rufinucha; assembly: GCA_013397815.1. NCBI lineage: Eukaryota > Metazoa > Chordata > Aves > Passeriformes > Aleadryas > Aleadryas rufinucha. The sequence continues at coordinate 43,775 of VZTH01000735.1, forward strand.
TCAGGTTAAAATAAATTAAGCTGTATTCTTGTTACGTAGCTATTATAAAAGAAACTTTCATCCTATTACTGACTTTTTACAGTAATTCCTACAGTATGGAATGCTGACTAGAAATCACATATCACAAAAACTCCTTGCATATGTATTAGTGTTTCCTACCTAAAAAAAACCCAAACCCAACGATCTTCTATAAGATATAATCAGCTGGTAGGACACTGGGATTGGCGTTTCCTTTGGCTGGAGGGAACATGAGATCTGGAGTTGTGGCTCTGCCCATGTCAGAAGCTAATACATCACATTCAGTACAAAATCCAAGTATCTTTAAGGGTGAGGATAAATGGTAGAATTACCTGAAATGGGAGCTGTGACTGATGGCTGTATAGGATAGGCCTGCTGAACGAATGGCTTTACGCTGGAATAAAGAGGTACACAAAAATCACACACCGTGCCATCCACAGGAAATTCCCTTAGACTCACACAGTATAGGAAAATAGGTGGCTAATGACCTTTACCCACAAACATATCTCTTCCTTGCAGAGCACATTTAACAGACAGACAGCACAGAGGGAATAGAGGGGATGAGAATCACACCCAGCATCCTATAGCCGGGATCTCAGCAGCACTCAGTCACACAGCAGGAAACCTGACACACTGCTGCAAGAGTCACAGCAGCCAGGGATGGGCACTGCTGGACTCCCAGGAAACCGAGAGGACACTGAAATACAGGGTCACAAAGAAGGGTGCCCATCCTGTATTCAGCCTCAGGTTTGAGGTTTAGGATCCCCTATAACTTTTTGAATGTGAGTTCACATCACTATAAAGACTCTTTTGTTCCCTAAAACTACCTTTACCTCCTTTTTGGAAAAATGTGCAAGTTCTTGCTTCCCTGATATCACAGAGTGCACAAGCCACCCTCACACTGGATATAGAAACATATTTGAATTTTCAGACTTACTCTTGCGAAGATCCAGGCTGCCCCGTTTGAATCATGCCCGGCCAGAACTGAAAGAGGAAAAACAAACAAACAGGCCCACAGTTGTTCTCTTTGTTGAAAGACTTTGGGTATTTTTGAACAAGCATGATTCCTTTTGCAAACTCAAGTCAAAGCATTAATCCATTCATTCCATCTTAGTTTTCTACTGAACATTGTTAGAGAATACAGGGATTTTTTTGGGACTCGGCTAACGACTTACCCCAGGTGCCCCAGGAAATGTAGGACGGGGAATTCCTGGCAGGCCCAGCTTGTTGTGAATAGCAGTAGCTGAGACTATCTGAGCTGATGACATTGCTGCCATGTGCTGGAGTGCTTTGTCCTTTGCTGTCTGATCCTTTAATATGACAATTACATGGAGTCTTAAAACATTTGGCACAACAAATGATGTTAAATAACTGCAGCTACAAGCACATAACTAAAAACTTAAAAAGCCACACAGAAAATGCAAAAATAGCAAACCATGCAGGAAAAAAAAAATACAGCACGGAGGCTAACACTCTAACTACCTCAAGGCAAAACCTCCTCTCAGACATGCATGGTAGACCTGAATTCTCACAGTCTGCTCTGCCAACACACAGGAAGCTCTGGGAGAGCAAACTACTGCCCACTTGTTTATCTGGGCAAATTCTGCCGATTTTAAATCAGGCTGGACTAAGCAGGGCGTGCTGCTGAGGCTCAGCTCTGCCTGCAGGACAGGGAGCACTGAGATTTGAGCTCTATCATTTCTATCTAAGAGAAGTTTGCCTTTTGTATTGCAGTGTAAAATGAGAACACAGAACTGCGGCTGACTCACAAACAGGGACAGAGTTTTCTTCATGCTTACGGGCTTAGAGACATTTTGGATTCAGCTTTAAGACAAGCATTTTGAAAGTCAGGTCACAAACACGGAAATAACATTTTAAATTTTCAGTTGTGGCATTTTACTGGTTTACAGTGTTCCCAAAGAAAGCTATCAGCCATAAAACTCCTGCTTTTTTTTGAGCACACAGGAACAAGTTTAGGAACAGTTGGGTTGTTATTGGTTACTTGTATTAGAGCAGCGCTTGGAGTCCCAGCCGCTGCCAGTCAGGTACGGTCACAGGACAGAAAGGGACAGCCTCTTAACGCAACAGAGTTAACCAGGGGGATGTCTTAGGTCAGGGAAAATGAGTAAACAACAGACAGTTACACGCTGGTAAAGCAGGGTTCCTCATCCAGAAGTACTGTATTAATAAGTACCAATATTTAGGTATGTCACTTAGAATGAAGGAACACAAGCAGTATTAGGCAAGGATGTTTTGGGGGTTTTTTTTCTGGTTTTATTTTACAAGCAAAGTAGCAAGCATGCTGGCAAGAGATGCATGCTCTTATGTATGATATATGACTTTGTACATATGCTCCCTCTAAAGCTTGCATGTAGTAGTACTATAGGTGAGCAGTTTCTTCCTTTGAATAGCTCCTTTAGAAACAGCACAGGCTGAAAGTACAGGAAAAGCTAGCCAAAAAATTTTGCCAAGCACAGCTAAGGTACATAATACTTGGTTTAGTCAAAATACTTACCATGCTTGTTACCTGGATACAACAACAAACAGTTTATTAAAATGCTTGTGTAGAATAGCAGACTCTTAGCAAAATATGAACAAAATAGTAAGAGACAAAGGAAGAGCAGTTTGCTCAACATTAAATATCAGCTTTAAACAAATGCATTATTTGCACCCAGGGACTGATTCATTAAAAGGAGAAAAAAAAGGATAAAAAAATAACAACAAAACCCTGGAGAGAAACAACCCCCAGCTCCCTGTGTGAAAGCTGTGGATACTGAATGAGGGATTGTTGCTGAGGGTGTTTCCTTGAGCTGTGCAAGGAGCCCCTGTGGGACACAGCCCAGAGAGCAGCAGGTGGAGCACGGCATGAGCTGCTCCAGCATCATTCCCTCTGCACCCTGCAGGATGTGAGCCCAAAGGACAGCTCTCTGCTCAGCTGCCTGAGCAGCTCCAGCATCATTCCCTCTGCACCCTGCAGGATGTGAGCCCGAAGGACAGCCCTCTGCTCGGCTGCCTGAGCAGCTCTAACACCCTGGGCTCACCTGTGCTGGGGGGACACATCCGTCAGCATGGGGACAAACTCGGTCCTTTTTCAAAACTTGTAGCTTTCTGATATAACCACAACCAATTCTCCGGTTAAGAGCTGGAGCTCAGCCCTGGCTCTCACCCCTGCCTGCCCCAGGGTGGGAAGGTGTGCAGGGGAGGTTTGTGCATGGCATGCTTTACTGGCTGCCTTTGGATGTCTGCAGACCACCGGACTAAAAACATGTTTAGCTGGGTGCTAAGAAGGGGCAGTATCCTGAGATTCACACAGATCTCCAGACCCCTCTACACTCTTGCACAGCAAGAAGGATCCTCCATCATGAAAAGATAAAAGTGAGATGTCCTTAAGCAATATGGAGATCTAGCCCTACCAGATTTCTCTGTTTCGCCCTTTTTTTGTAAGCGGAGCTGGCTTGGGAATGCCAAACCATGAGAGTCTCGCACATTGCCTGCTGAATCTTAACAAAAACCAACATTCAGAGGATCCATATCCTGCATGTAAAACAAATGATCCAAGAGACATGCCTCTGGGTCCTAGTAACCTCCAAAGCTGTGTGAGCGCTGCTTTTGTGACTACCTTGTTATTCTGCAGATGTGCTGGGGCACTACCGACTCCTCTCCTGCACCTGCCTCCTGCCTGCCACCAGCCATGCCAGTGCCACCTCATGAAGATGCAGCCAGTGCCTGTGCCCCTGCCACGTTCCCAGACTCTTCTGGATCCACTATTAGATGGATCCAAACTAAAGGAGAATTTAAAAGTAAAAGCTTTTTAAGGATATTGAAGTCCATTCCTGGGAGTTGCATGAGCCTAGTGTAGGTTATATGTCTATGAAATCATTCATCTTGCCTTGCTTTATCCCTCTGAAGTCTCTGGCTAATTCTCTGCTAGTGTTAGTGCAGCTCCAGGAGAAGATGTATTTATTTCTACCTGATGAGGCATTGAAACCAACTAAGTTCATTACTTTCTGTAATGTTATTGCCATCCAAGGACTAGAATAGCAGCCTGGACACCCAACACAGCAACAAATCCCACCCTAACAGAAGAACTAGGAAAAATTTTTCAAGATTTACACTTCCTTCAAGATCTTCTGTGGAGCTCTTAGTCATCATTACAGTGAATCTGATGATCCTGAATTTCAAGAAGAGTGACAGGGATTTTTGGAGGGAGAAAACATCTTTTCTTTCGTGACATGAAATGAGATGTGCCTTCCTTCTTGCCAACCGCTGCTTTTCACCCTAGAATGATCTGTGTTTTGTGGGGCCATTCATCCCATCCTCTTTGACTGATTACATTTCCAGGAGGATGGAGAGAAAGGAAAAATCCTTTACAATGACAGCTCAGAAAGGCAATACTTGCAATAGGGCTAGTTTTGAGGAGTTTCAACAACCCCCACAGTTTCCCGCTGGTGACAAATCTGATCTGGGACATCAACACACTCAAGCCAACACACATCAATGGGAAGTTTCACCTTTTGTAGCATTAGGAATCTTTGCACAGTGGGAAGATCAGCTTTTCTCAAACTAACTTTACATTCAAACATGACAGAAATCAAAGTCAAATATAGATACTTAAGAGGTCCTAAGTTCCATTGGTAAAAGAGCTACTTCAGCTCCAGGTACTTTTGGAGAGCTGCAAGGTGGTTGCCCGTGCTTGTATAATCAAGCAGACTTCATGGTCTTCAAAAAGAAATGGGATAACCACATTTCAAAGCTGTTTATTTAGATTGCAATATTAGCTTGTCTGCCACTTAAAAACAAGTATATATTGGGGTTTTTCAGGCCGTAATAGAGAGCACTCGTAACCAGGAGGGAATGAGTCTCTCTACCTATCACTGTGAGGCAGCCAGTTCTGGGATGGAACCTGGTAACTGATTAATAACACACAATGGTATTACATCACAGTTTAGGCAGCAAGAGAAGTAATACATCCAATTAAAACGGCAGGGGTAATTTAAACAGGCAGATTACAGTAATTACCCAGGTTGGAATTTGGCCAGGACAAATGGGTTAACACCCCTACTCTAAAACAGGAATGTTGTGGGATTTTTAATGACTGCAAATAGTTAAGGTTTTGATTTCCTATCTTGTCCAAGACAGAAAGGGTTTGGTTTTGCTCTCACTTGTGCTGCTTTGTAAAGCTGGAACAATTTCTTTCAGGTCAATGTGGTTTACGCTGATGTAGTAAAATAAAAGTTTGGCCCAGCGTGCTGCAGTCCCGTGCTGAGGTTCAGCAGAGGCTTGGGGGGACAGTATCTCCTACTGAATCATTAAATCCTGCTGGAGCCTACGGTATTCCTTAGATAGGTCCCATCTGGCCCTGACCTGGCTTGACCCTACTTAATTTATGAGCTCCAATGGGATTGCTGCTGCCCAGGAATGACACCGTAGTAAGCAACAGGCTGCACTCAGACTCCTGCCTTCCCCTCCACTTATAAAAGACTTCTGCACTGTGGTAGATAATTAGTAATGAATGTTACCAAGGTGGATTTAGAGTACAGTCAGTGGAAAACTGGTCTAGTTCCACTAAATCCCTAAAATATCATCTCTGTAGTGGAGATTAAGATGTGTCTTTTGTTTTAGTTGACTGCTTCTGGCTGCAGTTGCACACACTTCATTTTTGGAAGATATAAGCTCTAAGCATCTAATGCAAGGAGACTACAACTTTTAATGAATCAGGCCCTTGAGGTTTGCTTTTCACAATTAGTTTTGGAATGCAAAACACATAGTTAAATTAGATAATAATAATTCCCCAGTATCATCCAATTATCAATCTTAATATCTATAAAAGCCCCGCATGAAACAAGAGTTCTACATGACAAGCACAAAAGGATTTGTGCTTGACTTTCTTTTAATCCAACATAAACAGAAGAATAATTCAATCAATCAGTTCAAACAAGTTCTTAAGCAAAAAATAAAAACTGTTATCCTAGAAAGATAAATGGAGCTTTGAATACCATGTTATCTACAACTTTGGGAGACAAAAAATCTAAGACAGTATGAGGAAAAGTAAGTACAACAGAACAGTATTAATTCAAGAAGCCCCATGTACTTAAAATGCAAAACTTTTCATGTAAGAAAAAAAAAAGAGAAGAAACAACAATTTGCTCACAAAATGGATATTACAGTAACACTAGCATAAAATAGCTTCCTAATAAGCAATTTTGCAGATGTTATTTCTGCTCAGATCTCATATTGATTCAAATAACCTTTACAATAATTAGCTGTAGCTCAAAAAAGATAAACAAATCATGACAATATACAATTGTTCTGGACAAAAGATAGAGAGCACTTCAGTGTTTCTAGCCCTGATCTCCAATTTGCTTATTATTAGAGAAGACAGGAGTAAATACAAAAGCTGGCTATTTCAGCCAGGCAATAGCTAATGCCAAGAAGAGAATGCGCATTCAAAGCTGTCCCAACTTGCTGCCTAATGAGTAGCAATTAATCCATCTTATTGTATTTCAAAATGCTGAAGACTCCATTCACATCAAAGGGAATTTTTCAAGGCTTTTATCATTGTTCATTTAAAAAAGTATAGAGCTATCTTTAGCATTTTACAATTGACAACAATATTTTCTTTTTATCCCTAAATGCAGAATGTAGAATAATGGATTTAAAAACATGTAATATATGTGAACTGTAGGCATTTTAATGTGGGTTTTTTTGTCTCTGTCTAATTAGTCTTGCACTATGAAAAAAATCTGATATGAAAGCCTAAGATAGGTGTACATCCTGCTGTGAACACCTTTACTCTCTGTTTATGTACAGCTTCCAATCCATCTTTTGTCCTGAATGGACAGAGGTGACTTTGGCTCCCTGTCAGTGCAAAGGTGGGAAATGCTGTGACCTGACACTACGGACTGGTGTATTTGACACAGAAACACAACACTGGAGTGTAAAAATTCTGCTTTGCCTCCTCCAGCCTCTGCATGAGAGGAAATGCCATGAAGAGGAGCTGCCTTTCAGACCTGTCTACAAGGACAACTTTATCTCAGCCTCTCTTCCCGCTTTCATGAGATTAAATTTCTCTAACTTCAGGAAGATTTTAATAACCTCAGTATATTAAGATTAAAATCTTTAAACAGGAGTATTTTCCTGCTGTAAAGAGAATTAAAATGTACTACATCCCTAGAAGGGCTGAGGGGACATTCTTTACTGGTGGTCTTGAGAGGCAGCAATAGCATTTATGGGTGAAACTTCGCTTTCTTGCGGGCTAAGGATCCATCCATCCCCGGTGACTGCAGGCACTCCTCACTGAAGAAAAGGGACTTTGCTGGACCAAGCAGACTTTATGGCATGCAGGTGAGATTTCAGCCTCTTAGGAAAGCTTCCAATGCATTGGGTGCAGATAGCTCTGAAATTCTTCCATCCATGTGGATTTTTGCAGAAGATAAAGACAACAAGATTCGCCCAAGTTCTCTCCTCTCCATGAGCAGGTTTCACACCAAGGCAGGAGAGTAAGATCTCTTGATAAAAAATACACTCAGCAGCTACTTGGGGAACAAGAGTTATTTGTATAAACACTTTGTCAAACTAAGAGGCCAGGAGCTGGAGCCAATGGGACAGATCACATCAGACACATCTCAAAAGAAAATTGACACCAGAAGTATGTGGGATTTTTTTTAAGCAGTAACTTCTTCCCTGGATGCTACCACTCACAGGTTTTACCAGTGGCAGCTCACTGTTACATGGTGAGTTGGCCTGGGTGGGAAACATAGAATCATTGAATGGTTTGGGTTGGAAGGGACCTTAAAAATTATCTAGTTCCAACCTCACTATTAGTGGGAGGTTTTAAAAGGTCACCTCCCACTAGACAAGGTGCTCCAAGCCCCATCCAGCCTGGCCTTGGGAACACTGCCACGGGTGAGGCACCCACAACTTCTCTGGGCAACCTGTGCCAGTGCCTTGCCAGCCTCACAGTAATTTTTTTTTCCCAACATCCAGTCTAAACCTACTCTCAGTCTGAAGCCATTCCCCCTTGTCCTGTCACTCCATGCTTGTTCAAAACATCACTTGTGTAAAAAACTGTGCATCCTATCTTCTCCCTGGTCACCCCTTCACCAGGGAAAGCAGATAGCACCCACTCCAGGACAGCAAGAGCCTGTCATCTTCCTGAGGATATTGATGGGGCAGTTCAGGCTGCTGCCAAAACTGGTCCCTGTTGAAACAATGAGCACTCAGAGGTGCTGAAATGTATCCACCTTGTCTTCCTTTTGCACCAGTGATGTCCTTCTCAAGCAGCTTTTGAAGTCCTCTGCAAACTGCTTTAGCACGGGGGAGTTGGTCTAGAAGATCTCCAGAGGTCCCCTTCAATCCTAACTAGTCCATGATTCTGGGTGATTCTGTGTGACAGTGGACCATGCAGATGGCTCCGTACAGGAATAATAAAAAAATGGGCAGTAGCACTAACAGAATGTCTGGAGAAGCAAAGTTCCATCTCAGGTTCAAAACCAGCAGCTTCTATCACTTCCAGGGAGTAATTGCAGCAGGCAAGAGGAACGAGAGCTCTCTTCTTCATAAGGCAGCTCCCTTACGGCACCTTCTTACATCAAAGTTTCATCTCTTCCATGTGGGGAGGAAAAGGCCAGTGGGAGGCTGCCCCTCCTCCAGAAGGGACCAGTGCAAGGGGGTAGGTGCCATGCCATGGCTCCTGGTTCCCTGAGACCAACACTGGCAAGGGAAAGAAGAGGGAGGTGGGGAGAGCCTGGCTCCTTCCCCCTCCAGGGGCCCTCTTTAGGCTGGGGGCTGTGCCAGGGCTCCGGCAGGAGCTCATCCCACGGGCAGCAGAGGAACTCAGGAGCAGGGCTAGGACAAGCAGCCTGGGACCCATCAGCCAGCAAGACCCACTGGGGAAGGGCTGCGGTAGCTTTTGTCAGCAAGGCCAGGGGCCAGCAAGCCTCTGTCACCTGTGTGCACTCTGTTCCCCCTGTGGTGTCACACAGAGGTGATGCAAATACCCCTGAGGAGTGTCGGGGCCTGGAGCTGGGGAATCTTCCTGAAGCCATCAGTTCCTAGCAGCGAAATGGCAGCTGCTCCACTTTCTGCTCAGCACTGGGGGAGCTGCAGCCCATGGACAGGCGGGAAAGGGCAACAAGGTATGAAGCCCTTACAAAATATTTTGTTGTCCAAACAAAATAACTTCCCTTCTTCAGGCAACTCCTCAAAATGAAAATTCATTCTAGATCTCTATTTACTGCAAATGTCATCTAGAATAGATGAAATATTCTTAGGGTTTGGCTACCTCTTTCTTCTTTGGAAAGCTTCAATAAAAATCAGACAGCAGGTGCAGTACTTAAAAATGATTTTTGCTTTGTGTCTTCACATTTTAAGGTATTTTGGTCATTCAGAAAGGGAAATATTTTAGAACAGTAAATCCAATAATTGTGTTCGGCTCTTAGGCCTGTATTTGGTACCTACGTGGGCTTCCTGGTTTTTGCAGCCCTCTAAAACTCCAAGAGCTGCTGGTGCTGAGCACCTCTGAAAGTAAGGCCACCTACTTACATACTTAATTTTAGGCATCAAGGCTTGACAATTTGAGCTTAAAATGCTACATGTCTCTGTATTATTGCACCCTTGGTTAAAAAGCAGTATGTTTAAGTTGTCTTAGTCGTTCTTTACGAACCCCAACTGCTCAGCCAGTGCAGCTAAAAAGCCAGCCACCAACAGCCAGACAAGCTTGCCAGCATGCTGCCCATGAAAAACCCAGTGCTTCTGTCAGGGAGGCCTGTTACAGAGCCAGGCTGTTACTCCTGCGCTGCAGTTCAAGGATGGGGGTAAGCATCCGCAGTGCTCACCGCTCAGGACTGGGAAATCACTTCCCGAAACGTTACACTTTCCAGCTAGAACAAAAACGTGATTTGTTCTCATCTGGGTGAAGAAAAAGAAAAAAATCCCCTCACATTTAAAAAAAAAGAAAAAAAAAAGAGGGAAGTAAAAGATTTACAAGTTCCTTCGCTTTTTCTAAAAAAAAAGAAAAACCAACAGCAAAAACTGCAAAACTCCCTCTTCCACTTTTAAATAGTGTGGAAAAAACTCAAAAAAATCTCAAGATCTCTGCTGGAAAACTTGAAAAAACAAGCAATCCAAGAAACCCCTATTAAGCATTTCCAAGAGGTTCTTTTTAGCCTTAGAATATATTTTATGGAAGGCAGAGAAAACAGGGATATGTAGAATTCATCATGTCAGATTAAGCAAATATACTTAATATTCCCTGAACAGGACTCTGACTGAGGCTTTCCAAAGATTAAATGTCAATAATTTACTTTAAAAAAAATTAAATTTCAGGGAATCTTGTAAATAGTGCATAACTTGAGGTGATACTAGATTGTAGTCTAAAAACACCATAGAGCAATCTGGATAAGCTGTGCTCTCTGGCACTTGGAATAAATGATCTGGTTTAAGTATTCTTGATGGCAGTTCAGAAGCACAGACAAAAAACATTTGGGAATGGAAAACAATTACCCCAATTACCCCTCTGGAAAAAGCGAAAAAAAAAAGATAAAAAGCATCTACACAACTGTGCAAAACCCCTGTGTATTTAAATACACTCCTAGCACTCAACTGTTAAAAAGTAAAACAAAAAATGGACTAACGGGTTAAAAATCAGGTTTAGGTGCTGAGCTGTTACAAAGAGGAGTTCACTTGGCATTTGGACAGTGTTAAAACAACGTTTTTAATGTGGATGCTAGTGCAGAACCCGGGGATTAAACACAAAGAGACGCAGACAGCTCCCACATGCAGGAAAGGAGGTTACAGGCACAGCAGCCCCAGCGCTCGCCCATCACCGCGGGGAGGAGGAAGGGACAGGCATAGCAACCACAAGCCCAAAAGCAGAAAAGCGCATACCTTCAGCTTGGAATGAAAATCACGAGATTTCCTTCTGGCAAGAACCTGAATGTGACTAGACACCTGCAGGGTAGGGGAAGGGAGGAAACAAAGGAAAAGCCTGTAACCATGGAGATGAAAAGCCCCCTACAACTGGGCAAGCCAAACGTACCTTAATGGCGGCTTGAATTTCTCGAACTTTCTTTCTTGCTAAGACCTGTATGTGACTAGACACCTACATTGTTCAGGTTTATAGGGGGAAAAAAAAAACAACAAACAAAAGAAAAACAAAAAGCAAATCAAATTTTAAATTTCTATTTTTTCTTTAAAAAAAAAAAAAAAGAAAAAAAAATAAACTTTTCCAAGGGGAGGAAGTTATTTGCATCCTCAGTAAGCTCTGCTGTTAAAGATACCACATTCCCAGCCAGATACCAAGCTCTTAGCACCGAGGCTTAACAATACAGGTCATCACTGCAGTGACTTGATTAAGGAAATAAAAAAAAAGAGAAAGGAAAAAAAAGTGTAACCCACCAGGTTGTGCATTCAGCTACAAGATAGAAGACACAGTTCACAGCTGGACGCAGCCCACGTGCTTTGGTACCGATCCCATCCATGCCCAGGCCCTGAGCTCTCATGTGGGGAGCCCAAAGGATTTCTACCCCATCTGCTGGGGATGCAGATGCCCACTCTGACCATTTGCCACTAGGCTTGAGACATAACTTGGCACCAAGAAATTTTATCCATTATTTATTGTGCTCTGCAGCTCCAATGAGGAGACTCAGGCTGCATTTTGACTCCACTGAAATGCTTTAAATTCTGGCATAAATGATAAAATACTGGCACAACACAGGTCCCTGAACCCCTGCTGGTTTCCTTGGTAATCTCAGCATCAAGTCTGCCCACAAAACATTTGTGTAACTGGGGACCAGTGACTTGACATCAGCTTGAGTGATGCCCAGGTCTGGCCCATGGCTGTTTTGCTCAGAAATTTGTGCAAATCCCATCCTGTACTACACCAGTTACCGGTCAGAAGTTGCTGCCTGTGCAGTGAAGGGTCTGGGTCCAAATTCACATTCCTGTTTACCCAGGGACATACTGAATCCATGCTGTTGCAGATGAGGGATTAATGATGCTGTCCAGCATCACTTGGTAGTGCTCAGCATCCTTTAGCCTTCTGTGTGAAGGTTTAAAACCTGCAGTGATGGCAAAAACCACTAAAGGGAAATCTATTCTGGTTTGACCCAGGACATACCAGATCAGGTGGTGCACATTTTTCTTACATTAGTTACAATTCCTGTCTTGGAAAAAACAATGCCAAAGAAAAGGAGAAACTATGATTTCCTCCCTCTGTAAGACTTTTCTGTGACAATAGCACCAAAAAGCCTGTATTTTAGTAGGGGAGCAAACAGTTATGCATCAGTGAGCACAGTCCCTGAAGGCCACCTTCGAGAAGCAGCTCAGGAATCAGTTTGCAATAATTCAGAGTTATACTGCTGCTTACTGAGCAATTTTTCAGTCAAACACCTAGACTGAGTTTTCACACATGTTCATTTGTTTTGCTTTCATTGGAATATTAGCAGTGTTAAAGGTTATACAAGAAGCACAATCATAACATTTAATCGCTCCGTTAAAACTCCAGAGTAGCGACAAACAAACTTTTTAAAGCACTCAATCTAAAGTGATTTATGAATTGCTCTAGAGGGATGTACAAGTACAGAGGCAGACATCACCACACATAGCCATCACAGCCCTCCTGCTTTCTTGGCACATGCTGGCCAAGCATCTAAACCCCAAGCTCTGCATTTTGTCTCCTGAGGCAACTTTGCGATCCCAGCATAACTTCCAGCTGCTGGAGCTCGCATGGGCAAGGCAGGGCAGAACTGGGGACTCTGTCTTTAGTTTGTGATTTCTTTGCCAATCTTTGGTTTGTTCCTTTCCCACGTGCTGCAGTTCACCTCCTTTCTGATGCCTTTTTTCATCCCTCACACACATGCTTCCACATGCACAACTAACAAGGGACACCACCCAGGTCAAAACAGCACCCAAAGTGCTTCAAATCCGAGCGCCGGCAGCTTTGTGTGACCCAGTGTCACCTTTCCCTGCACTGCAGAACATGCAGAGCATGCAAGTGTGCAAGCCTCTGCCTTCCCTTTGTCACACGCGTGCAGGGGCAGAAGGGGAATCTCATGCCTGGCATTAAAGCAAGGGGATTCTGCCATTTGTGAAACATTTTTAAACAGCAAAAGGGTGCAGTAACCACTGCACAAACTACATGTGCCTTCTGCAAGGCTGCTGATTGCTGTGAATATTTTAAATTAAAGGATTTAGTCATATGAGATAAATTAATGGTTACGTGGTAATCATCTGAAAAAAACTTAAGACAGTTTTAAGGTTTATTCTGACTCTCGGATGAATGAAATCTTACCATGGTCAAAGACTAGGAGCCCGAAGGCTCTTAGGGAAATTTTAAAATTATTTTTATATCCTGTAGCAACAACTGGCCATAAGCTGAGAGCATGATTATGATCAGTTCTGCTAGATCATTTTTATTTCTTTTCCTCTCATATCCAAGAATCATAACCTCTATTATATAGCCAAATTCTCTTAGCTTTTAAGAAGTTCCATTATTTACTATTTCAAAATAATAATCATATTATAATATTATGTAGAGAAATAAGGCAAAATGCTTTATGGTTTTGCTTCAATTTTTGAATTTTTTTATGAAACATTGGGGATAATAGCTTCATGTACAGACAGATTAATAAAAAATGAATCCTCAAACCACCAAAACATAAACCCCAGAGTTTTAAATATTCTCTAAACAGCATGTATTTAATCTGAATAGTGAAGTCAATACATCATCTCATCAGAGCTGAAGCACAGACAGCCACTGCAGCCAAAAATGCCATGTTTTGTCATTCACTGACATGCATACTTCCCCACTGGGTTATTTTACCTGCTTCCTGGTCCGTGTCTTCCCTGTTCTAAGTTTGATGTATCTGGCTATCAATTCATTCCTACCTGAAACAAAGAAAAATTCATGGTAAGGGACAAGCAGCATCACACCCAGAAACACCATCAAAATACCACACTTGAACACGAGCTCCACGCATATCAGGCTTGTGTTTTCTTACACCTACTCCACTTTCCTCTGCAAACAATTTGCCAGTATTTCTCATTGTTCACAAGTATTTCCCTTCCATCTCCCTGACAGGCATTGCAAGTACCACAGGAGCTCTGCAGAGGACCACGAGTTCAGCGTTTCCCCATTGAAGTCCTGCCGCAGTTTGCAGGCAGAGAGGCACCTCTTTGGCCAGCAGCAGTGCCCAGCATGATCTCTCACTGGAGAACCTCCCATGACACAAGGTCTGGGCTCCTCTGGTTTTGCTTCCAACTGCTCCAGGTGGTGTTTGTCCCCTGGGACCCCTGTGGAGAGGAGTGGATGCTCTTGAGCAGGTCATGTGCTACCTGAGCCTAAGTGCCAATCATCACTCAGATGTGACAGCTTCTCTCCAAGTTTTAATTCTGCAAGGAGGACAGCAAAATCTGACCTTCCTGCCAGAAAGCCTCCTCCAGTGATGGAAATCACCATCCCAGTTCAGCAGGTTATCAATCACACCCTTAACTCTACTCACAAGAGTGAGTGGCTGCCCTGCAGTGCTGAAGCTCCTGTGGGAGCGGGGCCGATCAACACGGTGGTTTGTTATTCAGAGCTCTGTTTCTCTTAGAAATGTGAAATACTTCCAAGTCTCTAAAATGGCTATTTGACTCTTCTTCAGTCACACATTATGCTACCTAATGCAAACTAACATTTTCTATCCAAATAATTTCCTTCCTAAGTATTGCTAACATGGAAGATAACACAAGTTTTATGTGGTGTCCTGTTTATTTTCACTGCATATTATGTTACTTCTCCATGAGTTGTAGTAACTTAAATACACTTGTTCAACAAGTCCTAAGTTATGAAGCTGTTTGCATTCAGCACAGGAGAAAAGCAGCCTGTGCGTAGAAAATGAGAAAACTGATTTAGCAGTGAGCTGAAAATGGGGTGGTTAAGAAAATAACTTGTCACCCACCAAGCTATTTTGAAGTGGATGAGTACATAGCTGGAGAATGCAGAAAATTATTATATCAGCCAGGGCTTCAAACCCTTACAGTTTTGATGTTGTGGAGGAGAGATGGGGAAGTTTGGAGGTAGCCAGCATATGTTTGAAGGGCATTTTGCTGACTAAAAGACTGAAGACATTTAGTCAAACTAGACTTTTTTCTTCTGGCTCCCCCTCTGAGCCTTATTTTACACCCTTTGTATCAAATGTCTCATGGTTCCTGTCTCTTTCATGTTTGCCAAATGGGTACCAGAACATGAAATATCAACGTGCTTCAGAGCGAGAGCTGCGTTTTTGTTTTGGTCCAGACTGTGTGCCACATTTCCCACAACATGCCACTGGTTTGTAACTCCTCAGCAGGTCCCTTCAGGACAAACTTCAAGAGGTAAATTTTGCATGAGCAAACAGTTACACAAACCAGCCACATTTCTGCACACAAATGAGGGATTTCCGTATGCAAACAGAGGAGCAGGTAGTTACCTAATTTCATGCAAAGACCTTGTCTTCAGGCTGAACAGGAGTTCTGCAGCCTGTAGTGCCCACAAGATACTTGCCATTTGCAGTGAACAAGTGCCTTTGCGTTCATGGGGTGAAACCAGGGAATGCTACACCTCTGTATCTCCCTATTCTTGTGCTCTTCCTCACAACCCAAACAGAAGCCTGCGAGAGCAGCCCTCTGCGCCTGGTGAGGTGCAGAGATCACCACGTTCCTGCAATCACCAGTGTGATAGCTGGTATGGACATTTTCATATTTCTAAAGGCACATTTTTATTTAATTGGGGAATGCCCCCCCTCCAGAAACTGGAGAACAAGCTTTGCATATGTTTAAGTATATACACACATTAATAGCCAGAATGGGGTTTTTTGTTGCAAAAAGATTGTCAGGTTGTTCTGATCAGCAGCTGGTGACTGTGCAAGGCCAGTGATGCTATAAGGTGACGTAAAGGATGTGATGCCATCTCTTGTCCCTCTGTCTGTGCTGCAGATGTTTCAAATACCTGGGCACAGCACAGGTCACTCCAACCACCTCTTGCTCATTAAGGCAGCCCTATGCAGCCCTCAGCCACAGCTGAGGTCTCACAGTTCTCCTCCCAGACAAGACATATAAAAAGCTATTTTTAAAAGAAAGCTCAGGTTCCCAGGCAGCCACTTGACAGGAAAAGCATCTTTATTAAAAACACCAAGCACTGAAAGTCTAGACTGTATTATTTGAGAGCTGTCTCTGGTTGAGCCCCAGTCCATCCATGAAGTGCTTCGGCTTCAGTGAAGGGGGCTTTCTGTAGCCATTATCTAGCTGGGCAGGGCTATGACTAACAAGTTTGTAGTTCTGGCAAGTGATTGCTTCCCTTAAGCTGAAGGCTATCCATAGCCTAACTCCAGAAGAGACAACAGGGTGGAATAATTTGCCTTAACTTGCAGGGACGAGGAAATCCACAAGGAACCATAAAAAGTGGCCAAGGCAAAAGCCTAACGTATATTTTCCTTACCATCCTGTTTTCAACACAGCAAAGACACATGCATCAGGTTCAGCCAGAGCAGGAGATACTGAAGCCTCACTAAATACCTTCTCCCTGGCCACAACGATCTGAAAAGACATAAATTCTTTCCTGGGCTACCAAAAGCCATAAACACAAACAGAAGCACTGCCTGACATAAACAAGATAGATGCCCCCAGCTAAAAGTTTACAGCCTTAATGTTATCTACGAAGCACTGGTGCTCTTCTTTACCAACTCTGACAGATAGGGACAGAAATGATCTTATCTCCAGATCAACTAAAGCCCAAAGAGGATTTTAAAGAAAGGAAAGCTTAATAATCCTAAAAACACCCTTTCCTGTTCTTGGGAATGAGAAGAGTCTGAAACAAAAGGAGGCTTAAGGAACTTCTTTAATTGGCCATTAGAAACCTTAGGGTGAAAAATGCTCATTAATAAATAGATCTGTTTTCTCTAGAAGAGCTCAGCTGTGGAAATACTTTCCATACACACCCTCCCTCTGTCTCCTTGTCATATATATCTGGGAAATTGCCTGGCAGAAGAGAAGAGGTCAGATTTATGAACTGTAAATTTTCAGCTCTTTCTTCTTGTCACTCGCTATGACAGTGTCCTACTTTGAATGTTTTGGTTCAGGTATCAAAGAGAGGCATGGGGAGGTGCCTGGTTAGATAAAACATCTTCACAGCACAGGAATCTTTTCCAAGGATCTTGAAAGGATGAGGAGAGGACCACAACAAATATTTCACATAGGCTGCTTCTTGGAGTCTGCCTTTTTCTCCCTTAATTCAGGCTTTATCTGTCATGTCCTTCTGTGCTGTCAGTGCAACTGCAAACTATAATTCTCCCTGGACTGATGCTGAGGAAGAGGCATTCTGTGCAACGGAACATCTTTTTTGATCATGGCATGGAGTAAAAAGGGAGTTCAGCTAGAAAAAAGTGCAGATGCTAAAAACCTGTGAGGCTTTGTGGAGAGCCAAAGCTCTACTGTGGTCCCTCCAAGGGAACAGCCAAGTCCCCAGGGCAGCTCAGTGTCCCCAACATAGGCTCCCTCCACCTTCCCAAACCACTGCCCCATCCCCGAGCACCATCACCCCCAACAGGGAGTGTGTGGTGATCCTGGACACCTTTCAGGCAGCAGAGAGCTGACACTTCTGCTGCTCTTGTTCAAAATAAGTAGAAGCAGCTGCAAAGTGGGGAGGCTCCCACCGCCCCTCCCCGGGGGAGGCAGTTGTTGCTCTAACAGAGGGCCCTTGTGCAGGGAGCCTCCCTCACCAACGCTGTTTCCAAGAACAGCCTAAAGCAGCCAAGCACCAGCCCCCACAAAGGTCTCCATGAGGCTCCAGCGTCCACCCTTGGTGCTAAGGTTGTGTTTGTCCCCCCTCACCCAACACCAGCAATGCCCTCAAAGGTGAAAATCCACCCCTGACTGAGAAAGGCGTAACTGGCAACCCCTTCACGGCCAAAAATGTCACCACCACCTCCACCTCAGAGGAGCCAACAGAGCACCACAGGCGGCTCTACCAGGACCTGCACGAGCTGTGGACATTCTCTTGGCCACACTGTGTCCCTTTTCCCGTGTCCTGGCCATGGGCATCACTGCTCAAACCCAGGCAGCAGGGCAGGGAGCTGGTGCATCATGTCCCTGAGCAGCCGCGAGGCCGGCGGGCGTCTTTATTTAGAACATTAATGACACAAATTAAACCTTTGCCCTCCCAGCTCCCAGTAATAGGCACTACCCAAATGGGATAAAAATAGGCAAGTGTGGGAAATAAAGCTGGCTAGCAACTTGAAAATGAACAGCTAATTTTGAAAAGTTTTCATACTCAGCCAAATAATTCAAGTAATGACCGAGTAGAAAAGCCTGTTTTTTCAGACAATCATATACTATGAATTTCTTCAAATTCTACAGGACTGTGGCTCAAAACAGGTATTTCCCATCCTGACTGCGAAGTCTGGGGACAGAGCTGCACAATTTCATCTCCGAAATCATTCTCACAGCCTTGTTTATCCCATAGACAAGCTGTTTTCAGCCAGCTGTGGTAAACTCCACTTCTGCTTGGCCTGGTGATCGCACAGTGCTGCCCATGTGCCTGGGGGCCAAATCTGGAGAGCTAGTGGGAATTTTGCTTGATGTGGAAGCAGGCTGTGAGCGCTCTCCTGGGACAGTCCCCATGAGCAGCACCCAGCTCTTTGTCTGGCTACTGAGCCCGGGCTGGATCCAGATCCCACCCCAGGCATGGACACCGTCAGCAGGGATGTGCTGGTTTGAACTCTTTCCTCATCAGAAGGTGGGCACGGGGCCCTTGGGCAGCAGAGCCCACGGCCTGTGGAGGAAAAGCTGCTCTGTCATGGTGCTCAGCCCCAGCACTTTTCTGTTCCGTTTTGCCGGCAGAATATCCGGCTTTGGGAGATCCCGCCTCAAATTCGGCAGCGCCGCTTTCTGAAGACGCCTTATAGCTAAATTGGCTAACAAAAAGCCTCTTGTAGATAAAAGAGCTCTGCGAGTCAACAACTGGCTAAGCAGTTTAAAGCTCTAAGTAAGGCATCCTCTATTTAAACGTTATAGGCAAATCTAATTTAAGCTTTTAAAAATATTATGGGCAGGTGTTTAAGTCGCGGGCACACTGGGCTGTGCTGGGTGGGAGGGGGCTGGGCGCCGCTTCCCAGGCGGGCAGCATTTTGTTCAGCCAAGCTTTCTGCAGAAGGGCCACGTGACAGAGGCCAAATAAACAGCATCTGGGGATTTTCAATTACAGACCTTCACCCAGCATGCCTGCACTGTAATCTCTACCAGATGAGGCTCAGGCCTCACTATTTTCAATAATTCACACACTGTGTACACATAACATGACAATAAGGGCATTCATGCAACCGCCTGATTCGCACATCAAAGCTCCCAAATGGCCAGCTGTAAGCATGCTTACTGCTGAATAATTCATTCTTTTCACAGGCTTGAAAAAACGCTCAGCGGGAGTTGGCAAGCTTGTGTTCTTTCCTGTGTGGTATGCTAAACTCAAATTTTGAAAGAGGTACAGCCCCACTAAAAAGAGTCAGAGATACAACTATTTAAATGTGCATTTGCGAGCTTTCGGATGGCTGCTCCCAGAAAAAAAAAAAAAAAAGAAAAGAAAAAAAGGAGAAAAAAAGCAGCCCTACGTTTCCAAGTGGATAGCAGAGATAAGGGGAAATAACCTACATGTCCTCTGAGGCGGGTGGTTAACAGAAATAAAATTATAAAGCTGTTTTTTGGCTGGTAAAATATTTTTTACACATATTATTCCTGGCTAAAAATCTTGGATATACCAGGCGTATAATAGTCAACAAGTTCAGCAGACTTGAAATTTCCTCATACTTAGCATAAATTTTCTACTAGATGGCAAAGAGGGCTTTTGTTAAGACTAACACATATGAAAAAGGCAAACACAGAAACATCAGAGCTAATTCTGTAACTCCTATTTACTGTTCTCACCGATACGGGTTGAATACTAATTTCTACATGATATTTTAACAACTCCAAACTTGCAGCTGCGTCTCTGAACATTTAACTTGCTACAAGTGAATGTTCCAGATTTTGTAATACTTTGACTTAATGCAACAGAAGCATCATTTCTTTAGGAGCAAAAAAAAAAGGGGGGGAGAAAAAAGAAGGGTCTGCTTCATAATATCAAGTTTTCTTGACTGTCAATCAGTGCCTGAACCAGCAGGATCAACTAGTCATGACCTCTCCTTATAGCAAACACATGCTGCTTACCAGCTGTGGGCTGTGTTTTTTACATCCTTTTCTCTATCATTCAGAATGGCTTCCTCCTAATCACAATAATCCCAAAAGTGCTAAAACATATCAATCGTCCTCTAAGCCCTGCCTACAAAAGGCCAGCCGTCCAGCCTTTATGGGCTTGTCCAACAGCAGCTGATACTTCATTCAACTACAAATCCAATTTAGCAGTTACAAGAGGTTTAGCATCACTGAAAAAATATTGGTGTTGATCCTGCACTCTTAAGTCAGCAAATATTCCTTTGCCATATTGTTTAGCTTTTTCTGCCATATTTACACTTCTGCTGGATTTCCCTCAGTGACTTCAACAACAGCATTTAACCTCTGAACTGGTAATATTTACAGTTGATCAAACAGCGATTTTTAAAATATGTTTACCACAATTACAGAAACATGAGCCTATTTGAGTTCCAACCGTTATAATTCTGAAAAAATCCCCAACCAACAACCCTAAAAACAAACATGGTCATTTCACTCAAAACCATAGAGCACACTTTATGTACCAGTTATGCAGGATGTTATTTATTATAGCCCTTCGGGCAAGTTCATGGCAATTCTTTCACTTATGTATTTTTAATTGCCAAGTGAGCCAATGAAAACACACCCTTGATCCCCCCTACACCCTTTCTTCTTCTTTTTTTTTTTCCTCCCCTATTTTTCTGTTTTTCTTTTTCTTTTATTTTTTTTTCCTTTTTCTTTTCCCCCTCTTTAAGCAGCTGTATGTGTCAGAGGGCTGGGGCCAAGAACACAAGGCAGGTCTCACAGTCCCCAGGGAATGGGATGGGAGCAAAAAAATTAACTATGTGTCTTTGACCTGCTGGAGTTTGTTGGTGCTCTGAATCCTTTGGGAGCCAAGGGTCTGGCTCAGGATTAGGTCAGGACCATGCAGAAAAGTGGCCATGCAAGGACAGGACCAGGAGGGGACAAAGACCTCAGGGTTCCTAAAATGGGTTTTAAGGGCTGCCCCAGCAGCGTGTGTGTGTATGCACACACACACAAAACTACAATGAGTCACTTAAATATTATTATACACAAATTAACTGGTTTCAAGGCATACCCTAACTGGGCTGCCCAAGAGGAGAGGGGAAAGAAAAGATCCCAGAAACAAAATAACCGAAATAATCCCTTCGGATGCTAATGAGTGAACAATTACAATGACTCACTGAAGTTATATCATAATGATACTTCCAAAGAAAAGAACTTTTTGTGTATTGTATTAAAACCAACAACAGTAAAATGATCCCAGATTGAATCAAGACCACAATTTAATTTACACAGCAAAAGGGAAATGACCTAATAGTAGCACAGAAAGATATTCTCCTCATGTCAAGTCTTAATCTTTGGGTTTTATCCCAGCTTCAGTTTTAGAGAAAACAATGAAAAAGACCCATAGACACATCTGGTTCAAAAGTGTTCATTGACATTAATGCAATGCATTGGATTCTGTTTGGCAGGTCTTCATTCTGGGAAATATTCCACATAAGCAATGTTTATTAATTTTCTTCTTCTGATTTTTTAAAAACACAGGCAGAATGTATTTCAAAAAGAGAGGAGTGATCCAGAGAGCTCTCTGAATATTCATTAATTAATATTTTGTCAGTGTCAGTTGTCTCAACAAAAGAAGGTTTTACAATTTACTCTAAGCCCCATTTAATTAAAATTTAAATGCTACAAAAATACATGACTTTTTTTTTTTTGCACTTAGTAATCATTTTCTACTTTCAATAAATTGCATTTTACTGCAACCAAAAACGCATTTCAAAACAAACAGCAATTTTTAGGATTCACAATATACAAAGAAATCCCCACAGGAGAAAAAAAGAAATCCCCAAACTTGGCCTTTGCCATATCTCTGGATCAGCTACAGATGTTTAGTAGATTATACAAAAACCTAGATGTCCTTAATCTGACATTGTGGGGTTTTTTCCCCTGCTCTGATAGGAACTGTCAGTAACCTCTCTGCGAAGTCCCCGTGTGAATTCCACGTGCAGTTCCCGGGTTGGTTTCGGAGGCAGTTGCAGTTTCCCAGCGACAGGAGCAGTTCAGAAAGGAGCAGACTCTTGCCCAATGCTGCTGACAGAAAGTCTGATTTGGACAGGAATCCTTCAAATACACAGACAATGGGCTGGCTGACCTGTCATGCATGATGGATGAGTTAAGGGGATTAAAACCACTATTTGCATTAGAATAGATAAAAATTAGCAAAATAGAATTTCTCAGTAGGTGGCTTCAGTTCTGTTTGTTCTGTTAGGCAAAATGAAGTTCATTTTTAAAGGAATTACGATTGTTTAAGTAATGCTTATTTGCAGAGAAGAAATCCTGTGTGCTGGTTTGCTTCCTATTGTTTATTCTTTAAGAAATACACTTTAACTATCACAAAAGTATCCCTTTCTCCCCAAGTTTATTATTAGAGCATTACACAACTACGGTGTTCTAACCTCTTTAAACTGTATGTATACCTTAATGCTTACATGTTTCTACGCTGCACATACCCCCAAAAAAGTGGTTTGAGTTCAGGGAGGGATGATCGAAAAGACCAAAAAATTACATTAAACTATGTATTGATGCTTCAGTGAGGTTCTGAGTACGAGCCTGTGACTCAAGAACTGTAAAAGGCAGATGCTTGAATCACTGCAGGTTTCTTTTGACCAGATTCATATTGCACACAGTGCTGGCACTTAAAAGGCTCAGAGATGTCTGCACAAAGTGGCCTAATGAAAGCCCGGCCTCACAGCACAGCATTATACTGTTTATACAACATAGCTTTGGGAGAAATCTGTACGGCCAAAGCAGCGCACACAGGCAGGCAAACAGATGCAGGAACTGCAGAAACATCCATGGACCAGCTCCCCCTCGCTCCTGCTGACAGAAACCAAGATCTGTCTTTCTGTCAGACCAGCGCTGTGGAAACCGTGGAGGTCCTGCTCCTTGCAAGGCTCACACATCCAAAGTGCAGGCAGTCAGGAGCCTCCAGAAAATCCAGCACTTTTTGAAACACACATCTGTGTACTGCCAAATATGTTACTGAACGCTGCCTGTTTCACCAGTGAACTGCAGCCACACCAGTGACGTGTCCCACCATGCCCCACAGCACACCAACAGAAGGCAAGGCTGAGGTGTTAAGGGGGCACATTTCTTCCAGAGATGGCATTACCCACAGGAAAAGCTGTGACGTGATTTCTCAACTCAGCATTCACTGTAATGAGATTTTAAGAGAGCAGGTCACTTCTCTCGCTCAGTGATGGGGGTTCTGGCCACACCCAGAGGTTGTCTATAGCAGGGCAATGCCAGACTGCAGCCATACAGCTCCGTGCATCCACAGGCAAGGGAAGACCTGGTGAGCTGCCTTCGTGTTCAGCTCCACAGATCCTGCACTGGGATTTAATGCAACTCTTTGCAAAAACTGTTTGTTTAGCTTACAACTTACGTGGTGTCTGTGTCCCACGCAGTTAAGATGCTTTATTTTCACAGCAGGTGCAAAAAGGCATTTAAATTTTCATTATGTCCAGGGTATTTGGCCTTGGTTTGTGTCAGATGACAGCTTCTGACACCAGATGGGCCAAGTAGAGAAACGTTTGACCGGCATATGAAAGAGCTTGGGATACATCCAACACCAACCTTGGTTTCCAAGTTATTTCACAAGCACAAAGTAGCATTTTGTGGAGATTTTTTAGCTAACAGTGTCATTCTAGCTACAGTACAATAAATATTTTGCACCAATTACAAACCCACAAGAGAGACCTACAACATACTTGAGTTACAGGATAAGTCATTTCTTGCAAACTCAGTCTCAAAACACATTTAAAATTGAGACTCCTTTAACTCTTTTTCTTCAGCCTAAAGAAAGACCTCTCCATACTTCCTTCCCATTAGATCAGCTGCCCATTCCTGCCTCCCTGCAGAACCCAACTGGTCACTGAGGTTTGAGCTAAAGTGGAGGAGAACAATATTGCTGCACTTCTGAAGGATTCCCAAGACACCAGCCCAAGGGGAGAAAAAGAAACCTTAATGTCATCATAAACTCAGGTATCAGAACACCACAGACTGTTAAAGAACAGAAGACACCACTGCTTATTTTGAAGTTCAGCTAAGAGATACAACAATGAAAAGCTGAGTAATCAAATAATACTGCACCATAATGCATTTTGTTTAAATTTGGAACTGTTCCTCATAACCTACTCATTTGTCAGAGAGAAAAATGCCTGCCTGGCTCTCCCTGCCCCTCGGCCCCAGGCTCCAGCACCCCACTGTACATCCCAAGCAGGGTAAATACCATGCTGCTGATTTCATAATAATTGAAAACCCCCATTCATGCCTTTCAAAATCTGAAGGGTTATCTTGGAGAGTTAT
The DNA here is from genome assembly GCA_013397815.1 of Aleadryas rufinucha. Lineage (NCBI taxonomy): Eukaryota > Metazoa > Chordata > Aves > Passeriformes > Aleadryas > Aleadryas rufinucha. The sequence goes on from VZTH01000735.1 coordinate 68,384, forward strand.
AAGAAAATTTTGCTTTGTGTAGCCACCAAACACATTAGAACCCCAATATTTGTAATCTTTGTTACATATTTTTTAGTCAAAGTGGTTGTTTTGGTGATGGGAGGGCTCTTTAAAGAAAAATAATTTAAGGGGTAGGACATGCCAGAGAACCGAAAGAAAATCACAGTTATTTATAATCTTTTTACCACTTATTTGTTTCTATAGCAAATCACTACTTTCTTTTGCTTCCCAGCTCATGGCTTTGCTTTACATAACATTTATTCAAAAAGTGCACATTTGGAAACCTTTTCTTCGTTTGTTTTGGCTAAATGAGTAATGAAGTGCAAACACAGTTTCACCCGTAATTCTTAATCCCACTTTCTTTAGGCCTGATGCAGCAGGAGAGAAACTTCACAGGTTGTTTTGTGCCTGAGTACCATTGACATGGGACTGGAAGAGGAGACTGGGCTTCCAGCTGCAGCTCTGTCGAGTCCCTGTGCTCCCCTCACAGTTTTGCCTGTTATAGATGTTAGTTCTCTACATATCGGAGTGAAAAAGATCCGTGAAAGAGGCCTCTCCTCCACCCAAATCCATGGTTATCCTACGGAACAGCCCCAGATACCAGTGGCTTCTACTCCTGACAGCAACAATGCACATTTCACAAGGAGCAGAAGGACTTTGCTTCTCAGTTCCATCACAGAATCACAGATTCATTAAGGCTGGAAACGACCTCTGAGACCACTGAGTCCATTAACCCAGCACCGCCCTGTTCACCACTAAACCACATCTCCAAGTGCCACATCCACACCTCCAGGAGCTGAGGGCTGGCATTAGGACCAGGATAGGGGCACATGTCCCAACACAGCCCCCACAGCTGGCATCACCAGACCCACTGGCAGGAGCTATGAGCAGGGCAGCTTCATGCAGCAGAGGAGCAAAGATTAAATACACACACACATCTGGAACTGCAGTCAACATTTATTAATGTAGCTTAGAGATTTCTGCCCCTACCAAGCTCCCAGTTTGCTCATGAGACTTTATCATCTGTTTAGTCTAACCTGCTGATACGGTAATCAGCAATCTCTGGTGCATAAAATGATTTCATTTTTCTTTTAATCGCTGGCACTTTATGCATTCCACTCTCCCCTCTTTCAATGTGCTGTCTCTCCTACTATCTCACTCCCTCCTTCTCCTCCCCCTGCCCTTCTTCAGCAGTAAGGACAAGTAACACCAATCCTTCCCCTTTCCCGGCTGTTTCCAGGATAACCCTCCATTCCATATGGGTTCATCTTGAAAGAGCACTTCCCTTCTGCCTGGTCTATAGTGTGCAGTCTCTACCCTGTGCAGGCTGTCACACACCACAGGAAGGCTGTTTTAGGGGTGTTACTCTCTAGTGGGCAAAGTTCTGACCAAGATTCCTGCATCTGACTTCTACCTTGGCCAGTGGCTGGCTGGATGCATTTTGACACAGAGAGAAGAGATTCAAGTGAGGAAGAGGTCCTGAGTTTCATCAGTGAGCAGCTGAGACCAACAAATGAAAAAAGGTTTTAAAGTGTTCAATACTCTGTATTTGGATTCAGCATTCTAACACTGGTATGAATCCAGGTGCATCCCTTGGCAAAAGGGTATTTCAGAGCAGTGGCAATGTGCTCAGCATCCCTCTTCCTAAGTTTCTGCCTCTGCAAGCACAGAAACAGCAATCTGTGCTTTGCCAAAACACAGGCAGTGTACAGACTACTGCACTGTACCTAAACTTCTGCCAACTCCACAGGGCACCAAATTTCTTAGTTTTACAAACTTTGAAGCACTGCACTGTATTTTAAACTTTATATGTTTTGGTTGTAAAGGCATTTTCCCTGAGGCAAGTGGCAAAACCATCCTGAACCTGGCCATCACACCACTATCAACATTGTAGCACACATGAGGTTTTTGCTACTAAAAGACAAAGAAACAGTCATTGGGTCAGCCAAAAGAACTCCATCTGACATCAGGCTTGGCTATAACATGTGCACAAAGAGAATAAATTAGTGCTGCAGATACTTAGCAAGAGTGCTTGCAAGAGTGACACCCCTTTCATCTTTGTGAGATGCACATGAATATATCAGGACTCACCACTCCAGACACTAAACTGAGCCATAGACTGATTTTCCACAAGGACTGGTGGACATGGTAGTGTTAGGTTAACAGTTGGACTCGATCACCTTAGGGATCCTTTCCAACCTAAATGATTCTTTGAGTCTATGACATAAGAACAAGAAGTAAAAATATACTTACTTACCTCAGAGGCTCACAAATGTTTATATGAAGCTATTAAAAAGCTGAGATTTAAAACAACACATCCATTTAAAAGAAAATGAAAGGTTGTTTCTGGTATGGCTGATGCAGTTACATGTTTTCTGTTGGGGGAAATTTACAGCCACATTATTGCTGTCAAGGAGGGTAGTGAGCCACAAGGATTTCCAGATGCCATGTGTGAAGTTTCTCATTTCCCCTACCATGCTAAAGTACATTATCACCCAAACGCAAACAAGCTTTAAAAAGTTCTGTCATTAAAACATGTGTGGCCCCCTTTCCTGGACTTAAGAGATTTGGGGTTTTTTCTGCTCCTTTCCTTTCTTTTTAAGCCAGATGGGAGAGGGCACTGCAGCACTCCCAGGGGCCCAGTGCTGATCACACAGATGTTGACAGCAATACTTTGGGCTGCACCCAGAGTGAGAGGTACATGCTGCACCCTGTCAGCGAGAAACCCAGCTCTGCCAAACAGTAACGTTTCACTTGCTGAAAGTCAGGCAGAGGAGGGGAAGAAATGCTGCCATGACATTTCTCAGAGCAGCTACGAACGTGAAAACAGATTTAAGAGGAACACAGAAGTGTACTGGGTTTGCATGGCCAGGTTTTGGCAGCTTGGGGACTACAGGGGTGGCTGCTGTGAGGAGCTGCCAGAAGCTTCCTCACGTCCAGCAGTGCCAATGCCAGCCAGCTCCAAGACAGACGCGCCTCTGGCCAAGGCTGGGCCAAGCAGAAATGGTGGCAACGCCTCTGTGATAACAGATTTAAGAAGAAAAAAAAGCTATTGCACTGATGTAACTGCAGTCAGACAAGAGCAGGGTGAGAACACGTGAGAGGAACAGCCCTGCAGACACCCAGGTCAGTGCTGAAGGAGGGGCAGGAGATGTTCCAGGCACCAGAGCTGAGATTCCCCTGCATCCCCTGGTGCAGCCCAGGGTGAGGCAGCTGTGCCCCTGCAGCCCACGTTGGATCAGTTTGGGGAGAACTCTTGCCTGTGAGATGCACTCACACTGGAGAAGTTCCTGGAGAGCTGTCTCCTGTGGGAAGGACACCACGCTGGAGCAGGAGAAGGGCTCCTCTTCCTGAGCAGCAGCAGGAATATGCGATGAGCTGACCATAACCCCCATTCCCTGTCTCCCTGCCCCGCTAGGGGAGGAGGTAGAGCAGGGAAGGAGGGAAGAGTGTGAAGAAGGTGTTTTTAAGGTCTTATTTTACTTCTCAGTGTTCTGCTCTGATTTCCTTAGCAATAAATTCAATTAATGTCTCTAATTATAGCCTGTTTTGCCCATGGCAGAAATTGGTGAGTGATCCATCTCAGTCCTTATGTCAACTCATGAACCCTTTGTTATATTTTCTCTTCCCTGCCCAGCTGCAGAGGTGAGTGATAGACCTTAGTGGGTGCCTGGAATCCAGCCAGGGTCAACCCACTACAAGAAGATAAAAGGAAAAACATGTTCAAGTTTGTCCTGTACCTATAAACCAAACTTGCCACACCAGCAGGCATTGTATGGACACCAGCAGGCACTGTCCCATTGTATGGACACCAGTGGGCATCTGGGACAGCTGCCTGCACAGGAGACCACCCTCACACCTACAGAGAAGGGAATCCTATGCCAAAAGGACTTTCAAAGGCTTCTGCAAGCCTGAAGCAGAACAACCTCTCTTAGGGCTGTCTGGGATTGCTGCACACTCAGGCATGAGGCTTTCAAGGGGCAATAAGTGCAAACAAATGCCTTGCAATCAATCACCTTTCCAGCTCTTACTAGCAGAATGGAAGGAGAATTAAAGCTAGAAAATCTTACCAGTGAAGTTTTGCTCCCAACTGGAATTGTTTTAAAAAGAGGAATCACAAAATTTACACAAAGGTCCAGCACAATGGTGCTGAAAAGAGGATAGAGGTGGAACTATCAGGAGGCTGATGCCATGTAGTCCCCACTGATTTTTTCCTCAAAATAGGTGTTTTGTTAAATGATGTTAACTTGAATCTTTTGCTGAAAATCAAAACTAAATGGGAGATGTTGAGTCCAAAGCAGAGCTGACCCTCCTGTCTCACATCTGGGAACACACCAGCACCAAGATCCTGAGTGGGAGCAAGAAGAATGGTTTTGCTCAAAATCCAGAATGAAACAAAGTTAAGGAAAGAGGGCATGCTGCAATCCTGCACTCCAGATGGAGAACTTCCCCTCTCCTACAGGGCCACGGGCACAAAGTGGCACCTGTTTCTGATGCAGGCTCAGCAGAGTGAAGGCTGAGTAGAGCCCCATGCCAGTGCCAACCAGATTGATTGGAAGCCTGTTTCATGACACAAGCTTTTTACTTCCAGAAATATCTTCCATATCTCCAGTCCTTCCTTATGGTCCTCCCAAAGAGGGTATATACAACATAAGCCTCAGCTATCAAAAGGACACTCTTAGAAACACTAAAGCAAATCCTTGAAGCCACCTTAATCACATCAGACACTCGGCTTGAAGTTATAACACAGCATTTTCTGAAAGAAATATAGAATTGAGTAACAAAAAGGGTCCCTCAGAAACTCTCACATCCCACATTAATACTTCAGGAAAAACTGAATTTCTGCTACAGCAACTGCTGCAAATAGCTGAAGGCTCCAGTGCAGAGTGTGCATGTTTGATGAAACGGAAACAGACAACGCAATTATTTCCAGAAACTCAGGACAAGTCAATATGGACAAATCCCTTTTCAAACCTATACAGGGCGGATCATTGCCTTGCTGATCTGCCTGAGACTCCATGGCACTCACTCATAGATAAAGAAACTCATCCAGAGCGTCTTCTGCACCTATCAGTGCTTGATACTCCGACCTTGTTAAAAAAACAAGTTCATAGATTGAAAACAAAAGTGTCATTACAGTGCTTTTAAAACAATCACCCTAGCTTCTCCTTCATCTTTTCATTTCCACTAGATTAATGAAAGACTTCAATTAAAATGTAAGCCAATTTATAAAAGATTTTAAAATTCAGTAACTCAGATCGTTCCATCCTAGCATTTATTTTCTATTGCAACATCTGCCATTCCAGCAGGCTTTTGTTTGCATCTTTTCCCATTCTTACCTGGACAAAAGGCTCTTTTTTATTCTCCAGATTAAAAAAAGTGAAGATGACAGACATTTCTGTGTGCATAAGTAAGGTCATTCAACAGTGAACATGAGCTAAATATACTCAGCAGCTATAAAAATTAGATCACAAACTTTTATGCCTGAATTATTTGTTGATTCTCTGAGCACTGGAAATCCTTCGACTTGTGCGTCTGAGAAAGTGAATCTCCACAGATATCAGATCTCAGCCAGTTTTCTTTCTCTATATTCCCAAGCAAGACCCCCAAAGGAAGACCTCTGGGTCAACTGCTTGTTGGGTCTCTCTCCCATCTGCCCTCCTTCCTGTTTTCAAGAAGTTTCTAAAGACGTTTCCTAAAGAACATCACCTCTCCAGTTAACATGAAGTAAGGGATTTGCAAAAGTGACTGAGGAGAACAGGCAGGCAAGACACTTGTGGACCACTTTGGAGCTGTAGCCGAAAGAAAAACTCAAGCGAGAGAGTCTTGTTTCACTGCCGCATTCAAATTTGAATCTAAAGCCCAGCTGCTTATGGCATTTGAACATGAATGCAAACAGTGGGCTCAGAAAATTAATCTCAGCCATCTAGATCCTCTGTCCCTGTGGTAAGCAGTAAAGATCATAGAAAAAGAACAACAGGGACCAAAGTGGATCAAGGAGTTTTCCTCTTCTAAGCTTGTAGTTTCATGGCTGTGCTTGAACAGAGGAGATAACAGAAACCTGCAATAAATCTCTTTATGCTGGAGACATTAGTGGACAAAAATAACTAATTCAATCCCAGTTCCTACATCCGTTCTTTTATAGAGCTGATGGTTCATATTCAATCCATACATCTTACTAAACTTGGGTTTTAAAGAGTTTGGGATTAAGTAAAAATTATTAATATTTTACAATGTCAAAATGTTCATGGGTGAAAAGATTTGAGTTGGTAAAATTATTTACTTTATAAGGTTAAATAAATGTTTACCTGGCTTTAGGAATTAGTAAGTTGTATTAAGTTATATTAACTATTATAATTTATTCTAATTTGAGAAGCTTTAAACCAGTGCAAATCATATAAATTAGGCAAACTAAATCCCTGTGCTTAAGCTTCCTTAAAGTCAATTGCATTCCTCAGTATTTGAAAGGTTTACATTGAAGGTGTTGTCAGTGACATCTTTAAGACGTATGTAAAATGAAAACCTTGATTTTAAATGTAGGTTAATTTTAATTGCTGTCATAAAATAAAATACACTTTTTAAAAAATCTGTTTTCTTTCATATAAATGTCTTGTCTTTTTCCTAAAATGTAGGAAATAAAACCAGCTAGCATTCAATACCAGGCTCAGTAGAAGTCATTGGCCTGAAAGTTCAGCATTGCTTTCTACAACATAAAATCCAATACCTCCAATAACAGATCACATTAAATTTGACCCAAACTGTGGGCAGGGTTCTTTCCCCAGAAATAACATCCCTTTGCACAAAACCAGTGTTTTGAAGGATCATAATCTTAATGTGACCTGTGGGAAACACAACACCTCTTGTCTGCCCAAGAAGATTACACTGAACCGAAGGATGGCATATGCCCACATCCAACAAGGCAGACACACCCACTGAGCTGTGCAGGAATGGTTTCATCTATAAACACTTTGGTTTTTTTTCAGGAACAAAGAAACTACCCCACTTCATCTAGGAACAGCCTCATCTGAATGTGGCTCGGTCTGTGAGAACAGAGAAATGGACCCATTTCACAAGAAATGGATACATTCCCAGAAGACTTTCTTTGGTTCAAGATTTTCCCTTTTTTCCTGTATCAACCCACTCAACCTGCAACACAAATGCAGGTATCAATTCCAAAAACAAACCATACCAGCATGCTGAAGGCATCTGGGAGAGCAGTAAATTACTAGGAGATTGGAAAGATTGATTTGTGAAGAAGTTACAAGGAAGTGGAGACATTGCAATCAGCATGTACATGGTGTAAAGGCCGAGTTTCCCAGCAATCCCTGAATGCCCTCAATTCCCACTAGAAGACTGAAATCAGTGGGAGCTCGGGACATTCAACAATTCATAAAAATTAAAGCAGGGCAACGACTGGTTTTATTGTTTGTTCTTGGCAGTACCCACCGAGAGCGCGACGCTGAAGGAATGCATGATCGATGTTGTGACAACTCTGCAATTTGGAAAGATTTAAGCAAAAGGGATAGGGCAGTGAAAAGGGGTGTAGCAAGTGAATGAAGCGATCAAAGCTGATGGTGGCGGGCATTCTTTATTAATACAGCAATCTCTGCACTTCGGGGAGAGACTATTCCCAGAGCAGCTCAGCCTACCTGTTAGTGACATCCTCATTTCCTACAAACCCCCACACAAGTGCCTCTCCCATGCTTCAGAGGGCTGTAATCCAGAGGGCTGTGGGATGTGGAGAGGTTTGTGAGCCAGCTCTGGCACGACACTGCACTCACGTACCCACTGCAGGTGGAATGAAAGGGGCTGGTAAACGGAGTGCGAGAGCAGCACAGGGGGCCAGGGGCTGCCTCGTGGGCACAGGCAGAAGTGCTGCAGTCTGCAGGGGCAGGGAACTCATCTGAGTTGCATAAAGACAGAAGAGGAACTGATTTTTAAAATTTTTTTGTGAGAATAAACACAGAGGAATGATCTTAACAAAACCAAGTTTAAATTTTAAGCAAGAAAATACCTTCCAGATTTAAAACAAGCTCCAAACAATGCCCCATGTTAAGGCACTAAAAACAAAATTGGCAATGCACTAGAAAATATACTGAGGGGAGGAACCTTTGACCAATTCCTTTTTTTCCCCCCATTAGATGTATATTTGATATTTTCTTTCTGTATGACCTAAAAACCTATATCTGTAAAAAGAACCCCAGGTGATAGGTACACCATGAACTGTGAGATAGGCCTGCAAGACAAATATCCCTGAACCAGCCCACACTGAACCCCCCTACGATACCAGTACTGTTCTTTGCTTCAGCTCCTGTGGTTTAGTTTTGGGTAGTTCTGTGATGAGCAGGGAGTTCTACTCCATGATCCTTATGGGTCCCTTTCAACTCAAAATATTCTCTGATTCTGTGTCTCTTCTCAGTTACATTCCTCTAAACCTGAGCCACACCCAGCAGACCCTCCTTGCTTATCTTTATGGTTTTCTTACACAAAACAGAGAGTAAGAAAAGTAGGTGATAAATCACTGAATGATTACTCTTCAAGAGGAGCTGTGGCAAGTTAGTATTGTTTTGACGTCACTTTTCTTGTTTATCTCACTTTTTCTAACAAATTACATTTTTAATTTAAGCATAGCCTTTGCATTTCTTGGACACCTGGAGTGTGTAAAAATAATTCCACCTTATCTCCTTTTCTGAGAGGGAAAAATAAAATAAGAATTTTCTGTAAATGCGAGGGGCTGCCCTACCTCTAACTTCCTTCCAACACTTAACACCAGGCTTAAAATTCTACGATATAAACACAGAGAAGCTGAAACACCACGAGCAGTCCTTCCATCCACTTTGCTTTACACATTAAACCACGATTCAAACTGACTCCATTAAGGCATCTAAATGTGACTTACCACATGTGTTAATTGGGTGGGGAGGGAAAAAAAGAAAACACAACACTCGAATGTGGACATTTATGTATTCCCATTATTCAGACCCTCCTGATGCCACAATCTCCCTCTTCTATACTTTATAAATGTTTGATTTAAAATATAGCCATTTTATCATTTGTACCACATTTACCTCATCTTACCACTGTTCTGACTGGATGAGAAGCTAATGTAGCCTACACTGTCTGGTCAATTATTGCATGGACACCAGGGACCAATTAATGCCATCCATAAAAGCCTGAATCATTCTGTCAATTAACTAGAACTAACTATGTCATCAGATATATTACTGGTGAGCAAGTCTATTTGGTTGCAATATGTCTTGAAGGAGAGCAGTATCAAATGAATCACAATTGACTTGGACAACTGCTAGCATAATTTCAGAAGATGAAAAGACAAATGTGGTAGTTATTAGTGGTCCCCTGAGGAATTACAGCCAAGCAATTGTAATGTGCTAAGACTGTACTAGCAGGTGCCCACAGCACAAATCAGGCAGAGGGTTAAATCAATATTTTCAATTTCTTAGGATCAATTCAGTGTTTGAACAAGATGGAAACTTGTTAGCAATTGGCAGAATGTGTAAATGAAAAGTCAAACTTCTTATTATTTGTTAAAAAGGAATCAGTGCTCTGCATCATGCCCTTGGCACAAGGTAATGCTTTCATGATCCAGTTGCTTGGGCATTCACTAAAAATCTAGCAGTTCTTAAATTTTAATAGAGTGCAAAAGGTTACTTTAATACATGCCGAACATTCAGGATCTTTAAAAATGATTGAAGTGTCAATAGGAAAGTTTTTGAGCTGTGACAACAGCATAGTTATTAACGATTAGTGCAAGAAGCAGAAGAAACCTTGATTGCTTTAGAAAAGTCTCACCAGGAATGCAGCCTGACATCCTTGGTACAACTTCACATTTATTCTGTTTCATGCAGGAGAACATTTGGATCATCAAGTGATCCTTTACCAATTAAACAAAAAAGAAAAAGCTACCTTACACTAATTGATTTCATTTGTCACTGTTAGGTTTAAGGATGCCTGTAGCAGGACCTAAAGCATTGGCATCATATTCTTTACATTTAACACAAAGGTGTAAAAATGAACTGTTACACCTCAGTATTGTTTTACAAAAAGATGCCTCCAGCCACCCTGACAATCAGGGTTTGGAAAATAGACTTTCTTTTGAGTGAGGAAGGCATGCCTTTCAAATGACACCCTAGATAGGGCACAGTAAAATCTCTGGAAGCAGAAAACTGGGGAGTAATGCTATTGTACCTGGGGAAAAAACATGTGATCTCAGGGAAAGCTATTTCCATGGTCCTCATCCAACACTTTAAATCCATTATTTCAAACAGATCAAAAACATGAACCACTTTTCATGCTACAAAACTACAGCAATATTTATTAGGAAAACAAAAAGAAAGCCCTGATGGTTAATTAAAAAGAGGAAACTCAACAAAACAGTTTTGAAATATGCCTGAAGAAGGCACCTATGCTTCAAACATGAATACAGTTCTCTGTATGTTGGGCTGGTACAGGAATTCTTTGAATTGTCTTCAGTGTTTGGACTTCAGCTCATGGGCACAGACAAGTGAAGAGGGAGGTGAAGCTCCTCTTTCACAATTGCTCAGCATAGAGACATTCTTTTCAATATTCTTTGTTCTTTAATTGTGAAGATAGCAATATTTACAACATTGGGAAAATGGTTCATCTGACTGAAGCATTTTCATCCAAAGGACCTCAAAGCACTCTAAGCACAGAGCAGGGAAATGATCCTTTGTCGCATACGGTCAACCTCCGAGTCCACTGTGACAGAAAGTTACTACCAGCAACTCTCTAGCTGCTGTTTTTAAATAACAGTAGCAGCCTTCACTGATACAAGCCAAAATAAAGAGCATTTGAACTTCAAGAAACTGCAAACCCTCTTAAATCTTTACATTACATGCTGCAGATGAAGTAGGAGATATTTCTCATTTTCAGCCTTTTCACAGGAATAAAATGGTGCCAAGTCAAATGAAATAATTAAAAAAATAAAATAAAATCAAAATGGATTTCCCCGTTTCAGGGTTGGCCCAGATAATCCATTGTCAGTGTCTAACTCACTGCAGCTTTGTCTGATTTGTACAATACATTTATCAAGGAGACCTTTCTCTTGAAATGCATTTAGCACAACATGGGGGATACGCTGCACACCACAGGACCGCAGGTCCAGAGCAGGCAGACACACCATCAGTGTCAGACGGTAAAACAGAGGGAACACAAAACATTTCAGTGCTTCCTACTGAATTGGCCCACATTAATTAAAAAAAAAAAAAAAAAAAAGAGAGAAAGAACTCATTAGAGTAATGATACAGTTATTCTTTGAAAAACAACACAGGAAAGATAAACCTTTTCATCCAAGACACACAGCCAATAGATTTTTTTCCTTGCCCAGCCCCTGTACCTATGCACTGTGTGTCAGTAACAACACGGTTTTGGCTCCCTGTACACACCCTCGGGTGAAACCATTCCTAGGCTTTATGGAGGATACAGAGAACGCGTACTTTTCCTTGTGTTGGCCTAGGGAGCTGGAAGAACCTGTGCCTTTAAGAAGCACGGCGAACCAGCGCAATCGTTTGAAACCAAGGTTCAGCAAATAGGAGACAATGAAATATGGAGTAACTTGAAACCAGCCCACGAGCTGCCCAAGAGAAATCTCCAGCTTGTCTGGCTCTCAGACACACCCTTGCAGCTCTTCTGGAAAGCTGGGCCCCGCTTGCAAGACAAGGAGCTAATTGATTCCATCGTCTTCTGTATGTGCAAGTATGAACTGCAGTGCATAAAGGACAGAGGGACGCGCAGCTCAGCTGACCGTGCTCAAAGACTCTGCTGTCTGACAGCGCGCCGCCCGCCGAACAAGCGCCGCGATTGTTCCCGCCAGACGCCACGGGACCCGGGATGCATAATTCCAGTGCCTGCATGTCCAGCTGTAGGATATACTGGCAGCAGGATAGCAGACTGGCTTTAAGTATTGTTAACATTATTCTCTGCCATCCACGGAGCTGCTGAGACACCGCAGAAGCGGGGCTGGTCCATCCTCTGCCACCAGCTCGCACACCTGCCGGAACGTCTCCTCTCCCTGCACACCGAAACAGATCTTCCTCTTTACAAAGTGCCTTCTTTTTTTTTTTTTTTTTCTTCCACCTAGAAATCATCTTCATTAACTTCCTCTGTAACAGCCCCTGAGTTGTGGTTTCCACAGAACCGGAGTAAACAAAGTCAATCTTTTCAGACTGAAACTGATACACCACTCAGTACCTCCATTTGTTTTCTTTTACAGCGTGATTTATCTCACAGCCTTTCTGGTTCTGACCCAGTAAAACTCCCCAGGCTGGAGGGAAACTGTCACTGGATCTGTGTGAAAGTTCCTGGCGAGTCCTGTGCCTGAGGAACACAAGGAGAACACCTCTGCTGTGCTCAGCCCGAGGTGACGGATGGCTCTCCGAGGCTCTCCCTTTTCATCTCTTCTGAACCATGTGCTTAAAAGCAAAATGGCATGACATGCACTTCAAGCAGAGCAAGAAACGTGCTATCTTTGTATCCATGTGGCAATCTTTCTGCTAAGCAAAGACATCAATCTATTCCACTAATGATAAAAGGGAGAAATTTTATGTCAGAGCCCATTCTGCAAACACTGAATTCAAACACTGCTCTTGGATCTCAAATACAACAGAACTCGCTGTTCATTAAGAATAAACTATATAAAGCTATATACTAAATAAGCCTAAAAAACAGAATGCTCATGATATCTTTGAAATGTTATTTTTTTCTCCAGAAATAATAATATGAAAACATATTTAGAGTGTATATTTATTTTGTGTTTGAGAAACCATATTGAAAATTCTGAAAATCTAAGGTAAAAACATACAGCAGGAAAATAATTCCAAGCCACTTTACACACAGTAATCGAGCTTCTCATACGAGTTCTTCTGGTTTAAATAGGGAGCAATATCACCAAACAAAGTCAGATTGATGTAAAACTGCAGTTTGTCTGTATTTATCAGATCTCACAGTATTATCAGATTTCACAGATTTTGGACATCTAATTTGTAATCCCCATGAATACAATTTAGTAGAGAACCAGCAGTTCTCCAGCAAATAAACAGGAGCTATGGTTTTGGTCAAGCTAGAATTTAGTTTTCAGGTCTTGGCTAGATAAACTGAGCAAATCATAAAGACAATAACAAACTAGCAGCCCATGAGTGTCACACCCAACAAGAAGCAGTATCTGGCCAGGAGTCCCCATGGACTTCATGACAGGATTTTACCTCTGGCTCTCAGTTATCCCTGCCCCAGAAATGAGTGACTTCTCCTGAAGTCGCCAGCAATGTCACGATCTGATCCATTAAACTTCTTGCATACAGTTAAAATCAGACAAATTGTGGAATAAAGGCAGGATGTGAGGATCACATCACAGGCAGGAATATTGACATGTTGCCCCTGATTTCACATTGGTTTGAGCTCACTGAATTCAAAGGTCTTAGTGACAGTTTGGTCACGAAATAGGGACCCTGTATTTTCCCTTCCCTTGCCTCCTTGCTCAAGCCCCATGCCCTACAGTAACAAAAGGCTCCCCTCATAGCAATAGCCAGCAAATAGGTCTCCACACACACACCCAGAAGAGCGTCTGCAAAGAAAATAAAGGCAAGATTCTCAAGCTTGCTGCTACACAGAATCTATTATTTCTCATATTTACTATTATTATTACTATTGTTTTCATTGTGTTACCAGTATATTTCTGCCATGTAAAAAAATACACCCAAGTAAAAAGATTTAAATATTTTCTTTCTAAAATTACTTGCTTAGAAAAGCAGAATCACAATTCTGTACACTCTTCTTCAACTAGAACTTCTCTCCCATAGTGCTATAGAGCAGAGATTGGCATTTTACCATCATCTTTTAATGTTTTGCTTGGATGTGGTGCTGTTGTTAGCTAAAATGAAGCACCTCAGTAGTCCTGATCATCACTCAGAAAAGGCACCAGAACCAGGAAAACCATTGCAGCTACACAACAATAAAGAAACTAAACACAACCATCTTGTGATCAATTTTATGTCTAACATGTAATTAGAACAGTCATAAAAATGTATCTGATTATTTACAATTAAAATCTAGCATGCAAGGTCAAAGTGGAACCTACTGCAACCAAAATGCGGTAGCTTTGAAATCAGTTGAGAAGTTATTCATGCTCCCACATGACTGATTCCAAACCCTGTATACTTTAGTTCATGCAGATACACTGACCAAAGGCACTCAGCATACAAAGGCTGGTTAATTCTTCTTTTATTCACAAGGCAGTGCCAGATTTAAACAAAGGAGTTGCAAATGATTTTGATGAAGATGTTGAATTGCTGCAACGTGTTTATGATGTACTGCAAGACAGTTGTGTATAACCTGAGTGATTTAGGCTTAGCATAATAAATAATATCTTCTTAAGTTAGATAGGAGTACATCAATGAAACCTATTCTAATTCTATCTAAGGCAATGAAATCATCTGCCTGAGTTATTCATGGAAGTATGAGTCCAACCACTTTTGGACTCATGCAGATTTTATGCTTATACAGAAGAGGTGACTTCCATAATCCATAATTATAGGTGCAATACCATTCACTGAACAACACGGCTTTTTAAATTTAATTATAAACCCCAAACATACTTAGCTAATCGGATCAATTGCAAGTCACAGCAAAGCACATTCTAATTTTCAAGACAGATGAAATTTTGCCACCTCTCAGCTGCTGTGAGAGCCAATGTCAGGTGAAAAGTAAGAGAAAACAGACAAGCATGTTTTCCAAGAACCATTACAGCAAATTTTATGACTGTGTTTGCAGACATGTTCCCTGCAGATCTTTGATTTGCTAAGGCTGCTTTTATCTTGCTGAGCCTCTGCTGAGCAGCAACCACCATTTCAAGGAGGCAACCATGCCTTTTTTGACAGGTCCCATTATCCTTTCTTGCCCCACAAATGCAACAGGCCAGTCCTCAAAAGCCTCTTTATGAATTTATGGGGATGAAACTGAACTTCTACATGAAGAAACATAGGTTCAATCCTAAAACAGTCCCTGAAAGGCCCTGCTCCAGCCACAATTGCTGCACTTACTCTAATAGACCTGCAGCAGAGACTGAAGTCAAGCCTTTCCTCAGGGACTCGCTCCAGCACCGTGACTTTGCCCCTGCTCTCCTTGTGGTGCTGAGCTGAGGCTGTGCTGCCAGCCTGGCTCTGTGGGATCTCTGCTGGGTAACCAGCCCCTCACAATGGGAAGGCAGCTCACGTGTTGTGACTCTGGATCATCAAACCCTTCCAGCTTCCCTTATTTTCTCTGTAATACAAACCCGTTCTCTTTTCTGCAGTGGAGAGTTCTTTCAGATGAGCGCCATCTCCTCCCTGTGACGTGCAGTGATCAGTACAATGAAAAACAGAGCTTAGAGTACTGCAAGACAATCCTATTTTCAGTGCTTCAGCTACCTAAGGAGCCACCGGAACGTGTGATATACAGCATCTCTCTTCAGAGGCCTGAGGTAATTCTGCTTTGGTTGCACAAACTATCATTCATATGAATGGTCTTGGGGGTATTCCGAGCAAAAAAGGCAAAACTGAGCCCAAAACAACTGGTTTGGAAAAGGCTCAGATCAATACTGCAGTCAGTCTACTGTAAATAGAAGGCATAAATTAGTATATACAATAATCACCAGTTTGTTCTGTGGTTGTGTTTCCTTTTGCTGTAAACATAATCACAAAAGCTCCTGATGACACAGCAGCTGCAAAATGAACTGCTCGAATCACAGCACATTCTCAGGCTGACCCAAAGGCACTCTTACAAGGAATTAAGTATCAAATTATAATTACATAGCTATAATATTATTTATTATTTGCAACATTTGCAGTTACTTTGAAGTGTCAGTTCCATGGTACTGGCTGTTTAAAAACACAGTTTCTCAAAGAGCTTGCTTAGCACAGAAAATCAGAGACTGCAGGTAGATGTAATAGGCTGGTGAAAGGCACAGCAGAGAGGTAAGAGCAACCCAACAGCTGTGCCACATAAAGTAACCAGTATTTCCCTCTTTTCATATAAATTTTGGCACACATAGGGGCAAGCAAATCAAAGCAATTCAAACACTGCCAGAGCCCTATTGACATCTATACAGTGTGCTGCTTCTCTGTGAAAAAACTGAATTTCCTCTAAAACACTCCACAGCCTCCAAGGACAGGGAACGTGCCCTGTCACCTCCCTCTCTCATCTCTAACAAACAGAGGATGTACGGGCTGGGAGAAAAGAACTGAGAAAGGAGAGGATCCTGAAGGAAGACAAACAGGTGGATGATCAGGTACAGAACAGCAAGGAGACCCCTGTTTCACAAGAGCACTGAAGAGCAAAATGGTCCCAGACTCATGAGATGAGGTGCCAGGCCTGACCAAAGCCCAGTGAGGGCAGCATCTCACCCCTTACCAAAGGAGGGTGAATGCAGGGACAGCTTAAGAAAGCTCTTCCAAATACAAGTAAGTTGCAGCTCAGCCGTGTCCTGAGTCAGAAGCAGTGCCTCTGGATATAACAGGGAATTTTTGCTTTCTGATCCTATGTAAACATACAGCTTCCACTCTATCATTCAAAGAGATTCACAGCTGCACTACAGCTTGTCCCCAGAGCTAGTGCCTTTTGTTTGTTTTGAGCCTCTCACCTAAACCTTAAACATGCAGAAGAAGCAGTGAGCAGCTGCTCCTCATTCACCTTCTCTGTGCAACTCGGTTTTACGGATTTCAGCCCTGTCTCCTGTGAGTCACCACTCCTGGACCCAAGAGGTGCAGTCCACTGAGTCACTGCTTGTGCTGAAGCTGTTCTCAGGGAAATTCTTTGATCCTCCTCGTTGCACTCTTTGAATCTTATCCAGGTCTGCTGCTCTCCTTTTTGAGTGAAGGAACTGAAGTGCACAGCATATGCAGGGCTGCCCTGGCTTCCAGACACAGCCAACCCTCAATCCTGCAGCACCCAAGGAAAAGCCAGGGTCTCCAGACACAGCCAACCCTCAGTCCTGCAGCATCCAAGGAAAAGCCAGGGTCTCTAGACACAGCCAACCCTCAATCCTGCAGCACCAAGGAAAAGCCAGGCTTCTCAAAAAAAATTCTGCAGTGCTGCCACAAAGATTCTAATTTCTATCACCTAATTAAATTGAAGGCTAAAACTCAAATAATCACTTGCCATTTTTATTTCTTCACTCTTTTTTTTTTTGTTTGTTTACTTGCAAGTATGGGAACATTAGCATGGACTGGACTGTTTCAGGTTTTGAAATGTGTAGCCCTCTCACAATATCTTTTGAAGTTTTATGGACTGCCAGACATGCACAGACCACATGCTGAGTAACACTGCTGTTCAGTGCTTCAACAAACAGCCAAACGGGAGTTGAGGGGACAAAACAAGTTTGACTCAAAGTGCCCTCCGCAGTACGAGTAACTGCTCAGGAATTCTCTGCATATGTTCAAAACCACTTGCACACAATCCAGTGCCCATTTCCCATGCTGTAACTCACACGTGTGTGCCCGTGCGTGGTTCAGTGTTTCAGACCTGAGCCACGCTTCCCTGGCAGAGGATGGGAGGCAAACCCAAGAACCACGGGGTTCGTAGCTGAACTGGCTCTGACCCCCCAGGCACAGCATGAAGGACATGGCCAAACCCCTGAGAGACATCGTGCCTGCGCTTTTAGGGCAAATACTAACAAACATCAACTATTTTCTCACAGTAGCTGACCTATGTGCAATATTTTACGACTCATGGAAAACTTGGAACAGCTGTAAGAAACAGTCAGTAAATTTAAGCAAGACCAGAGTGGATCAGCAATTGTACTGAAACAAAAAGCTACAAACCTGGGTGATAAATTGCATGACATGCCCATAATGGAAGGCTTGAGGCTGCAAAGGATCGCCCATGAAGGCAGAACCACTGGACAAGAGACAAAGCCAATATATTCCTATGGATTTAACCATTTTACTGCTTCTAACTAGTCCTGCCTAACTTTCTGTATCATAAACATTTATGATTGAAAGAATGAAAATTTCACATTTGCTGGAATTTATTACTAACTGACATCACAATTTCAGCAATTCATAAATTTCCACACTGGTCAGCAAGCTATGACCCATAGGGAAAATGTTATGCTGACCTCACTGCAGCAGCAGTGCTACAACTAGAAGACACTGAGTTATCAGTATTTTAGCAAAGGCTTTTAGATGGATTCTACTACTTGAAAAACTAGTATGATACTCATAAGTAAGTGCTGGGGTTATGGAAAATACTAAAAAATTAAGATTGAGTCTATATATTGTGGACAAATACATAGGATAACAGCTCCTTGGGAGAAAGGCTGCAGAGAATAAATAAGACACAATCTACATATCTAGAATTTATAAATATTTATTTTATATTATTTAGACAGTTTGTAGATCTAAGGAAGTTGAAAAAAAGAAATTTATACTGAGAGAAAGTTGGGTGCAAGAAAACAACCCAAACAAAATCCCCAAACTCCACAATGGAGGAACGTGGTAAGATTTTTAGCATTTGATTTCACGTAGTCCCTTGAAAACTTAAGAACTCCTATTCTGCCTCAGTCAGCAGCTCCCCACATTTAATACCCTGTTTCTGTTAATCATGAGTCAGTTTTACTGACTTGATGGGAGAAGGTGCTTGGCCATGCCTGAGCACCCTGTAGCCCATCTCCAAAGCTCTGCAGTGAGGGGGAAGGAGACTCTCAAGGCTCCCCACCCCAGGAAGCCACTGCAGGCACTTTATCCCGAGTGCACACCAACACTCATCCAGCCATAAATAAGGGTGATACTTCCAATCAGTGAGAACACAGATGCATCCAGTAACAAAGCAGCCATCCCAAATGACAAATAATTAAGCAGAACTGTCTTTGGGGACTGGGGGACAGAACCATTCTCACGAGATCCTGGATGTGCGCAGAGGAGGGTTGGGAAGGGAGCTGTGTCCCACTTGCTGCCAGTGAGCCAAACCCTGGCAGTGCAGGGAGAGGGAGCACCCAGCAACACCCCAGTAGTGCTGTGAGTGTCCACCAGCACCCCTGTCCCCAGCCCTCACCGCAGGGCTGAGCACTCCACTGCCCTTTCAGAAAGGTTTATACACGTTTAATTACAGGCACGTGCCAGGGCAGAGCTCAGCACTGAGTTTTCCCCTTTCTGGCCTTGTTATATTCTGCAATACTTCATGTTCCATAACTGATTACATGCAATCTGTCCCAGCTGTAGCTACAAGGTTCTGCAGGTCCACTTTGGGTGAAGAGGCAGTGAAATTAGAAATGCTCAGACCACCAGTGCAATTCAGTGAATACGTCTGCCAAGAAGGAACCAAGGAATTAATGCACTGGAGACTAACCTTTCAGGAACAAGGCAGGTTTACTCTGAGCATTAATTCTGAAAGTAATGAGGTTGTGGTTTTTGGTTCAGTCTTTAATAGTCTTCATCATAAAAGCACTACAGTTAATATCCCATAATCAGTGCTTTCTGATCAGGAGAGTCCAATAAGCAATTTTCCATCACATACTGGAACTAAGCTACTGCTGCAATCTGAACAAAACAAACAAAACAATGCTCCAGTCTGCATCTAGCAACAGGAAACATAGACAAAACAATTTAAATATTTTGGCTGTGGAGCCATTTGAGAGTCTAGCCACATCTTCCATTAAAATTAGCAGCCAAAAACTCCAGTTCTGCTTGGGAGTCTTCCTCATTTAGAGTTTTCTTAGTGTGTACAAACATTATCTTTTATTGTTGCTTAGCAGTGGTGACTCCCTCACTACCACTCTTGGTTCAGAAAAGTAAAAGCATTCCAATTTAATGCAAATTAGTTTTTTTATCTGTTTTCCTGGAAAAACCATTGGAAAAAAGCAGTTTGAATTAAAATCAATTCAGCAGGAAAGTTCAATTTTATATCCCCTCCTTAAAATTAGTGTATATGGTTATTATTAATTTCTGAATCACACCATGTGCTCTTTCCTACAGTAATTGCTAACTGAAGTCAACAGCAGTACTGTCATCCATTTTAATGGGCTGGGATCACGCCACAAGACACAAAATAAAGGCACTTCTTGTTTCGAAATGCTTAGGATCAAAACAAGAAAAACACAAGAGACACACTGGGAAACCCAAAGGGATGAATGACTAGGAATTTAATTTCTCATTTATTGCTAATATTATTGTTGACTCGCTTGTTAATGTAATGTAGCACTTACATTAAGGGATCTGTGTCAGAGTGACCCACTAATGATGATTTGTATCTGCTGCCAGGATAGGCAGACATAGAAGAGACTATTTCGGTGGTGTTCAGGGGCTATTTCCCTGTCATTTAGGGGATTTAAGGCTCTTAAGCAGTTACAGGCTTGTTTATTTTTTAATAATTAGAGCTGGCTGAATTGTAAGTCAAAGAAGACAGGCAGGATAAGGGGCCTCTGCTCTCTATAGTGCAATTGCTGCACAAAAGAGGAGACAGAAGGTACAGGGCTGGTTTTCCTCCCCTCCTCGCCAGCTGGGGAGGCTGGAAGAGACTCCCAAGTTTCTTGCACGACGCCCCAGTCAGCACAGCTACATCCCTCTGCAGGTAGGGCAGCCCCTCATCACCAAAGCACAATGAAAACCAGGATTTCCTAAGCCACAGCCCTCTCAGAGCGTGTGGGACTGGCATTTATTCCTCACACAGGAGCCACCAGACCTCCCTGCTGCACTTTTCCTGCACTGCTGTGTCAGGCACCGTCACCAGTGATGTTCTTGGCCTCACGCTCACAGAGCCGCCGTAACAGTCAGCTGGAGCTGGGCTGCCACAGGAGCACACCCCGGAGCAAGGAGCTCCCTGCTCACCAATTTTGTACTCTTTGTGCCATGCTGACACATCCTCTCAGCTCCCAGGTTAGTTTGGCCAGCCACTGAGAAGCCCTGGCAGTGGATCAAGGGCGACTGGGGTAGGAACCATGGCAGGAGAGGGAGAAACCTCAACTTTGCGTAACTAAACTAGACTCAAAATGGGATCTAATGAAGCCATAAATACTAGCAAAAAGTGAATTTCAAAAAAAGCCCTACAGCAGATGTATCTTGTCTGAAGTACAAGCATCAGGTGGTGGCAAATGCCCTCTTTTGCCAGAACAACCTGCATTCCCCGTGGAGGGCTCGCCAGCACAGCTGTCCCAGCAAACCTCTCCCGGTGTGCACAGACTGAGAGTATCACAGGGATCCACCTCCAGCCAAGCTGTTCAACACCTCTTCCACCACATTTACTCCTTATTAGGGGTCAGTGATCCTGGCTGCATAACAAAGAGCACTGGGGGAATACACATTTAGAAACATCAGTTTGTAAGACAAGGCAAAACCAGCTGCTTGTAATGGCAGGCATGGCCGGATGCACAGGGAAGATGGCCCTAATTCTAGTTGGGTTTGGTTCTGTCTGGTTGTTTTTCCAGCCAGTTTCCACCTAGGAAGCTGGTATCACTTCCTGAGGGCATCTGTAACCCTTTACTACACCAAGTATTTGTGGACACAAGCCTCCAAGCAGAGCAGGCTGATCAAAACAGGCAGAACACAATTAAAAATATTTGAGTGGCAAATAACAACTGCTGCTTTTAATCATGGGTGATGTTTCTATCAGTGCAAGTGGGTGTAAAATTCTTCTGTTATTCAGGCAAAGCAGTGAGGAACCAAGCCTGTGGCTCACTCTGCAGCAGCCATCATGTTATCCCGTCTCCCATCCTTGGCCTCCACTACATCTGTGAGAGCCAATACCAGCAACACATCAATAATTCTCTACTCCTCACATCTGGGTGTGTGTTTGTTTTTCAGTCAGGATCATACAGAAGCCCTCACATATCTATAGCAAACACTGGAAGGAGAACTGGGCAGGAGATATTATCCAGGCCCTTGCAGGGCAGATGCAAACCCACAGCATTTCTTGCTGTTCTCTCCTTAGCTGGGCTGGGGCTTTATCCACTCCATCTACGACTATTTAGACTGCAGGATCTTCGGGCCAGGGACCACCTACTGTGTGCATGTTTCTGCAGTCTCCGGAACAAGACTTCCATTTTTGCTGGTTCTCCCTAGGCTAGACCATAATAAATATGATTATTTTAACAATAACACACATTAATAATCGTTAATGCATTGCTTGAATTTCCCTTTGAAATGCAATCTGTGCTCTCCTCCCTCTCAGCAGTTTAATCGCTGGCTGAACTTTCTCAGTTAACTGAAAGTGCCATAGGTAAGATTTTTTTCCACTATCAGCACTTTTAATCTTTGTGTAATTTAAAGCAAATACATCTTTCTTTGTGATTGCAAATGAGCCCAACTGTTGGGGGTTTTCTTTGTGGTTTTTGTTTTGGGGTTTGGGTTTTTTTTTTACTTTTCTGAACTTTTAAGTTATTTCCTAACAGCAACCTGGCCTGGCAGCAGTAAGGCAGACATGACATAATACTGGCTGCTAATGGCTTCCTAACCCTGACTGTCAGCTCTCCCCATTTCAGTGAGTGCTCTCAGACCCTCCCAAACTCACCGTGATCCTGTGCTGGGTCTAAGTCACAGCTCTGGATAAGAATCAGAGAGAACAGTTTAGGCTGGAGGGGACCTTCAAAGCTCATCTAGTCCAACCCCTCTGCAGTAAGGGATATCCTAAACTAGATTAGATTGCTCAGAGCCCTGTCCAACCTGGCCTTAAATGTTTGCAGGGATGGGGCATCTACAGCCTCTCCACCTCATAGTAAAGAACTTTTACTTTATAGCTGACCCAAATCAACCCTCCTTCAGTTTAAAGCTGTATTACCCCTTTTCCAACCATCTCCTTTTAAAGCCTGCGTGCTCCTGGGCTCAGGGATGGGGCTCTACCTCATTTTAGTGCTCCAGGCTGGCTGCTCTTTCACAGGCATCTTCAGACTCCTGGGGCTGTGGGAGGCCACACCACTCTCAGCTTTCCAGCACGTCGCTGCGGGAGCGCTGGGAGACGTGCGGGGGCGTTGGGGGCGCGGGGGAACAGCTGCCTGGGGCAGAGTGATCACCTTTCTGGGCAGGCATCCGCCGGCCAGAAAAATCTGCCTTCTTCCGAGCTGGGCTGCCGCGCTGGGGAGAGGAGGAGAGTCAACCAACGCCACCCTGGCCCTGGAAATAGCCCCGCTCCCGGCGCTGCTGTCCGTGCCCCTCTGTGCCGCCCGCCTGCTGTACCCCAGCAGGGAAAATGGCCAGGCCCCTCCAGGAGAAAATAATCCAGCATTTTAGCTGGCTGGCTGGGCTTTAAAGAATGATCTTCCTCACACAAAGAATTCCCCTCATCTTACTTCACGTCAAGCACAATAATTTACGGGAGTGGTGCGGACGGGAGAGGGAGCGCACAGCCCCAGCTCGGAGCAGAGCAGAGCCCCACTGTGCTAAGCACAGGGCACGGAGATGATCCTTTCCCCAAAGAGCTTACAACTAAGCATAACAGGGAAAAATCTCATTATTGACAGATTAATGACAATCTGTCAGAGCAGCCACTCCTATTAGGAGGTTCTTGAGCAGAAAAGTATTACAGGGCCCTTATAATTAGCTAAGGATATCTAATCTGATCCGAAAATTGAAGGGTTAAAATTAAGGACTCACCTCCACGGTAATATTGCATTAAAATTGGTGAGTGTGGGACGAGTACACGGGAACGTTTTAAACAGAACATACAGATGGGTAGCCCCAAGGGAAGAGGTCAATGCATAGATTTGTTTTGTGAACTTCATAAAAACATGCCGCATATAATATCTTAGAACTGGTGTTTTTAAATATCATCTGGGGATTTTCCTCTTTCAACACAGTTCACCGAGTTAGTTTTAATACTAATGCTAGAAAAACAAATAAATCACTGCCAGGCTGTGAGATGTTTTTTGGATTTTTTTTTCATATCAGTGCCACCTTACATATATTTGTGAAAGAAGATTTTCCTCAAATTAATTCTACTTTTGCTTGACCATCTATAATTCATTAGTAACTATTAAATATTGGCCAAACACAGTGCTAAACTTCCTGAGTCAGAGAGCTTACCTAATTGCAAGAAGTTAGTACAGGAAAGGTCATAAGTATTTGTTCTGCATGTCCAAATCACATCCACACATGGGTCTCACAACAGCCTAACTGCCCTTGTTGACTCTCCCAGCTGCCATCCAAGATGAAGGAGCCTTTTGATATTCAATACAATATTTGACAGGGTCAGCACTCAGATGATATTCAAGAAACACAACTAGAGGGAGCTTCAGAAAAAAAACAAACAAACAACCAACTTACATCCTCCTGTGGTGTAAATGGGCACGCACTCATGCATGCCAGTGAAAATCACGCTGATTTACATGATGTGAGCATCTGGCTCCTTTCCAAGGGTAAGGACTTACTGCCCAAGGGCAAGAAACAGCCCATGACATTATTTCACATGGGCATATGATTTTCCCTGCATTATTACTGTGAAGCTCCCACGTGCCTCCTCCCACCCTCAGGAAGGAATGATTCTGACCTCATCTTCAAATGGAATTATTCAGATAAAAATGAGCTTGTCCATCAAACGTTCAGGCCCCCAGTTAGGGCCCAGAGAACTACAGTTGTACCATCAATGCCTTCCTTGAGCATTAAGACTTCTGAATTTTCACACATTGATTGTGACCAGACTTGCTACTTATCCTGTTACACAATCACGAGGATACACCAGAGTGTTTAGGTCTAATCCTGCGGTCCTGACATAAAAAAAAACCCACCTCAAACACCCAGAATTCTATTTCAATACTGCATTAAGCCGTTCATTACAGACTTGTGAAAGGTGGCTAAAACCAAACATAACAGAATCAAGAAAACTCTCTTGTACTGAAATGCAAAATATATGCATTTTCAGTAGTGTAATAAAACCAAGACAATCATTACAAAATACTTCCTGACCAATAGGGTGAAATTAGTTCTTTAGTATAAGAAGAATCTTAGAATTAACTGAAAGCATATGACAGAACACCAACAGAGCAAATTCTACTTCTGTAAAAATTAAGATCTGTAAATTTTTGAAATGACAGCCATTTGTACTTACAGAACTCTATTTATGGCTTATGTGCATGCTTAAAGAAACTTCCAAAGCTGAATAAACTGTTCCAGATTTCACACAGTTAATGTATTCTAACAGAAAATGTCTATTTCTGATGTTTTTCATTGACACACACTGATATACATTATGCCATTTGAAAAAATGGCAGCTTTGTCTGTACTTAATAACTACAAGGCGTGGGTACAAAACAGCTAAAGCATAAAACCCTAAGGACAAGGCTTCATTGTAAGCATTAAATAATTATTACAATGCAAAATTAGTCAGAGTAATATCTCTGTTTTACTTCAAGCCATGTGAGGTCTGATCCAGAGCTGAATTTACTGTCAACTCCAGTTACAATGGCATTTCACACTGTACTTTTTGCTTATAATTAAAGGGACAAAATCCATTTTAATTTTTAACCAACCATTTTCATTTATTAAATCCAGTTTCTGATGATTAGTATTTCTAGACTTACCCTGGTTTTATTTGTAAGTGTATCCAAATTTGTTTCTTCTCATGTGAAAAGCTCTTTACCATAAGAAATTGACTGCACAGGGGAGAAACTGTGGGGTGTCTGTCTGACTTCCCCCAAAAGTGACAAATGAATACTATTAGGAGTTTTAAAATTAATAATTTTGAGATGAAAATAATGTTCTTTTAACTACCCATTATAATTTTTCCACAATAGGGTCTTGCAGCTGGCACTATACTTTCAAATAATGCCTACATTTAAATTCAGTCAGCCTCTATATTTGCCAAAAAAACCTGCTACATAAATTCTCCTTGGGAGAGGAGCTGCGGAAATGATGCATGAAAATTGCTGCATTTAGCTGAATGTTAGCATTGAGAAACCTGTTACACACCTATCTGATTAGTATTTATATTAAGCAGCACCCCCATTTCAAATCCAAGAGCAGAACCTCGCTGTGCTAGATTAAAGAAAAAGAAGAAATAAATGAATAAATACACCAATTGGCAGGGCCTCCTACTCCCACCACAGCTAGAGAATAAAAAAGCCCACACTGAAGGCAGAAAAATCCTGTCAGGATCTGCCATGTGTGGCCCAGCACGCAAAGGGTCTTCCCCTCCTGCAGCCTTTTCCTGGAGGAGAGGAAACGCTCCTTCTTCCAGGAGCGCACGCAGATCCAAAGGGGCGACAGCTGAAATAGATGTCATTCTAATGGGTTCTGTCATAGCTGGGCAAAACACAGCAATGTTAGAAAGCATTTATCAAAGATATGACAGGGCTTTCCAATTATGCTGCCTTTCAACCCACTGCTTAATAAAAATGTGCGAAGTGATAGAACACTTTACCTCATCAACATCACTGGCAGCAACAGACTTTCTTCGGGGAGCAGCTACTCAAAAGTAACTTGACTGAACTTCAGAGTCATAATTACAGAAAGTGGAGGGTTTCAAAGAAAAACCCACCTGTGCAACAAAGTAATTACGTAAACTAATTTATCTTTAAAGCAAACATTTCAGCTTTAATAAAGTGTCTTGCTTTCCTTTCCCAAGACGAGCAAAAGTTCCTTTGTGTCAGTCCTTCTGCAGCTCCCATGAAAGCGGAGCCTGGCCTGAGCAGGGGCTGGAGCAAGAACATTCAAGTGGATTTACCATCCAGACTTGGGTGGCAAACTCTGTCGAGCTTTCAACTCTGCTCAGCATTTCTTACATGCAACCTTAGCACGAATAAGTCTAAAGAATACACTACTGTAAGTTTTCAAAAGCTTGCTATGAAGACCACCCTTTACACCCTCCGATGTCCAGAGTTTTTGCACTGATTTGAGTGGGGTCGGGAGGGGCGGAGAAGCTCATGTGCCACCAAAGACACTGATGAGTTTCCACTGAACTCAGCTACAGAAACAAGCCCCCATCCTGTGCCATCTTCCAAGCACACACAAAACATTGCTCAGTTTTCTCACGTACGCAAGAAATCTCCAAAGTCTGCAGATTTCGGTGAAACCA
Organism: Aleadryas rufinucha; assembly: GCA_013397815.1. Classification (NCBI taxonomy): domain Eukaryota; kingdom Metazoa; phylum Chordata; class Aves; order Passeriformes; genus Aleadryas; species Aleadryas rufinucha. The sequence goes on from VZTH01000735.1 coordinate 95,387, forward strand.
TGAGCTCACCAACAGTGGTTAGTTTTGACAGACTGCAGGACAGCAAAGTGTGCAAGAACAGGTCTAGCATTAGTTGCTTGGAGGTTTTCTGGCTGCCTTTTGGGATGTGAAATGACCTCAGCTACAACCTTGTATGCAGCAGTTGTTTGTAAAGCTCAGGTTACTGAGGTGGCACAGCAACGCGCTGTGAGCATCTTTGTCAGGCAGGTCCTTTTTACTTCTTGCCTGTTAATGGATTTAGAGGTCTAGAATTAAGCAATTTTGTATATATATTTTGCCTTTGTGATCTGAATCTACCTGTTTTTGCAAATATTAACTGTGATTTGAAGTGTTGAGAAATACAGCACATGAAAAATCTGACTACACCTTAGTTTTTATATATGAAGAACTCCACTGCTTACAAGTACTCATATGTTTCCTTACCTAGCAACTCTGTGTGTTATGGACATCTTCCCTCTGTCTGTTTCGTATCAATCTGGAGTCAAGAACTGTAGCACCAAATTTCCATTGCTTAAGCTCCAAATGCTTTACATTTCTCTCATGGCCATTTCACTCCCTGTCTTCTGCTTACAGCACAGAAACAAAGTCAAAATCCATGAAATTTCCTCCTCCAGCTCCCTCTTTCTTTATTTCTCTGTTTCTACACACAGGCTTGAATTTCCCTCTAAGTGAGACATCAGTGCAGGAAACTCAGACAAAAAAACCTGTCTCTTTCCCTGGGCTTTCATTTAACTCCCTGGGTACCAGCTCCTCTTGTCCCAAGCTCATCCCATTAGCAGATCCAGGGATCCACTTTTTGTCCCACCACACCACAGCACTTCAGCCTGCATCACAGCCTTGGTATCTTATGTTTCTGAACCAGGAGGGCCATGTTGTAAAATAAACTCACCAGTCCCATGCCTCTTCCTGGCTGATTTCTCCCAGAGCTCCTAATGAACCCCATTATGTTCAAACACACACAGAGTGCTCAGGCACACACAGACACACACGCACACACACGCCTCTTCATTAGGCACAGTGGCTTTATTTTTAAGGCAGAATGTCAGAGGCCTGCACAGAATTTTGAACTCCTTTATTAAACAGTTACTTCTTTGGCAAGAAAAAATTAATTTGAGCCTCCCTTTTCAACAAGTTCCTGGTTTTGTGTGGGTTCTCCAGGGGTATTCCGGCTAAAGCATGCGTGGCACAGGTGTTCAGTCCCAGCTGCCTGAAGGGACCTCCAGCAGAGCAGCAGCTACCCAGACACAGGGTCACTGTGTCAAAAATCAAATTCAAATTCTGATTTGAACTGTGCAGAGCGGGCTCATGCATACAGCACCCTCGTACCCGCAAACCTAATTTGGACAGAATGCCATTGCAAATAACCCATCACCTCAGTTCAGCCTGCCATGGCCACACAGTCTTGCCTGAGAGTGCTCTTTTACTAATATTCTATACGTGAAATAAAATAAACCACCCTCACAGTTCTCAGGACAACGTGAAATCCTGGCTTGTGACTTGCCAAAGCAGAACAGTAAGAATATATATGCAAAAAAATCCTTGTCAGCACTCTCCTGACTGTGGTGGCTACAGGCCAGATTTTTCATGATGCAATTTCCCAGAGGAGCTGCTTTTCTGGCCAGAGCCTCACCTCATCTGTGCTGAAGAAACTCCGGGGAGCTGCACAGGTGAATCTGGCTTTTCATGTGTAACCTGCTGTTACATTTTTGTCCAGAGACTTTTGTTCTGTATTTCAGCACCATTCTTCTAAACAACCTGTAGGACAATTTTCTACAAGGAAAGCTCTTATTAGGCTTTATATCTATGACCTTAGGTTATCTTTTATAGTTTAATCTACACAACCTTAGAAATCAAGCTTTGCCTGTGGTAGCCAGCCCATCAATTCATTCCATTGTCCAGTACAACTTCCAATTCTCACAAGCAATTTGACAATTGCAAGTATTTTGAGCTGCATATTATGAAGTCTAGTACTGCAAAAATAATAAGACCTAGAATTACACACAGCACTGAAAGTCTACTCATTTAACCATGAATTCTCAGGTCATTTAGATGTTTCAATAACAGGCACGCTATAGGCCAAGCTGTCATATTACTCTTATCACAAAAATGTCATGTGCCTGTTCCCTAGCTTGCACACATGCCAGCTCTCAGACTCTCATCAAACCTTCCCCAACTCCAAGGATACACAAGCAAAATGCATTCTTTTAATGGATGGTTTCATAAACAGCAGAGCCCTAGAGCCACTAAATAGTGCTCTCAAGTCATTTACTATGGTTTGTAATTTATTAATAGGGATATATGAATCTTCCTTGAGGAGAAAAACAGAAGAAGTCAGCTTAGCCCACAAGAGGCACAGAGCTGGATTCTGCTCCTGGTGACTTCTGCCTCCAGCAGGTGAGAGGAGGGGTACCCTACCTTTCTCTCTCAGGTCTGCCTGAGAAAGGCCCCTTGCTTGGCTATCCTGGGGTCAAATGCCAACACAGACTGGGAAGCTACCACCAGTGGTCATCCATTTCAACCCTTTGCCTGAGGTCTGGACACTTGTCACAGCTCCTGACGATCAGACTGGCCACAGCACACCTTGTGCACCTCCACTGCTGAGAAAATAACTTAAAGGTGGTCCATAAGGTGGGAGGGGGCAGCGATTGCAGGAGTGGCTGGGGCCTCAGTCACCACTGCAGGGCAGCAAGGCCCCATTCCTGCTGGGATCTGGGGAGGAGGTGGCGGGATGGGGTGCCTGGGTGCCCCCAGTGAGACCCAGGCTCGCAGCAGCAATGATCGCTGCAGGTGGCAGCATCAAAAGCAACAGAAATCGTAACTGACCACAGATCACATGATTCATGGAATGTGAAGAATTTATGAAATGTCACGTGGTTATATGAAATCATAAATCATAAATAAATAGAAAACAATTAAGAAGGCAGCCACCCGGCTCCGCAGACCGGAGCGCCGCCTGACCAGGCTGCACCCACACAGGGATGGCCGGCTGTGCCGCGCCACCAGACACAATTTCTCTCCCACTTTCTCCTCCTTCACCCCCTGCCTAAATCACCACGTGCCCCGGTGGGTGGGAGCAGGGACAGGCTGCCCGTGCACAGCTCAGCGCCCGCTCCAGAAACGTGACTTCACAACTGTTTGCATGGCCCAAGTTTAGCAACCTGTAACAATATCTCGAATCCCTCTCACTGCTGTACTTAAAGTTAGCTTTCCTTCTTGCTGCTTTTATTTCTGCACCTAATCTGCAGCTTGGAGCCAGTGAACTCTGAAGCCTCACAATGTTCTATAGTATGGGGTTAACCTGCAGTAGCTCCTTAAATTACACAGATGGTTTAATACAAAGAGAAATGAGCAGGTACAGAAAAGCCAGTCTGAAAGCAGACTGCAAACACTGCAATGCTTTCAGCAAGTTCAATTCACTTCCAATTCTGACCTGATTCTTTTATAGATTTAATGAATCTGTCAGGTTGATACCATGAAATGGGACAAGTGAGCAATCAGCTTTGTTGTTCAGGCTTTGTTTTCATGTTTCCAATTAAAAACAAACAAAAAATCCAAGCAATTAATGGGAAACATTAAAATGTAAGAATGCAACAGCTTTTCAACATATGGAAGATTCCATCTGAGCAAGAATTTTCACTGGAAAAGATTGAGGTGAGCTCACAACTTTCAATCAAAGTCCTGTGCATCAAAAAAACTTGGTTAAAGTTAGTTAGGGTTGTCACATAACAGATGAATTTACACAACTCTAGAGACTGGCTTTACTAGAATGAATTATTGATGTCTCACTTTCATAAGTGAATGACTTGCAGAAACCAGCACAGAGTACGTCCCACTGCTGCAAGATGTGCAGACTTAATGCAGCTTTGGAAAAGCGAGCCAAATTCTTTCTCTGAACTGCACATCAACAAAAACAAGACTGTAAAAGATCCAGTTGCTTTGGAAGTGGATCAGTCTTTAAAGCGTTAAAAACAACTTCTGTACCTGAACCCCACTGATATTTCTGTGGTCTTACAGCTGTTTTTCCTGTTTTCAGAAGCTTTTCTCTTCCCTGCTAATTGACAGAAGCTGAACATCTATTTCAGTGGAGCTCTGCCAGTTTATACAAGCTGAGGATGTGGCCCATATTTTTATAAAGGGAGGTCTTTTCCACTGTTTTGCCATCTGCCAAGCTCTACTTTAAGCTAATTAAATAACATCAAGTTCTAGCAGGCTTATTCAGGCCATTAGAGTTTTCCATTCCTGGACCCCTAAGGGTACCTAGCAAGTCTGGCTTCAGGAGAACTGAGATGTGGATTCAAAGGTGCTGACAATGCTAAGTGCCTTTTTAAAAGCTGGAAAATACCCTGACAGTTTGGACACTCTCTGTGGTTTCCATACAAAGAGAGTTTGTGGAGGACCTGTGAATGTAAGCAAACAATCTTACACACTTGGAGGAAGTGGGGGATTGACTTCAAGCATCTGGTGATTCAGCCATGTCAGGGACCAAGAGGGATGGCACGGGAGAGCCTGTGTAACTCTGTGTGCCAGCCTGAAGGTGCAGGCAGCTTGCTCTGGATAAACACCAAGGCCATTTATCACACTGAATTTTTTCCGCCACTTCAGCGGCCCTTTTGTCGCCAACCTCACCCACCCTTTGGTCTGGCACCTCCACAAGTTGCTCTACCCACCTCCCCTTCCCATCCCAAGCCCTGCTGCTCCCTCACAGTGCCCTGTGGTGCTGGCTGCGGAGACGAGCAGCAGCAACTGCCCTCTGCGAAAAACAAAAGCATTGTATTTACCTTCAATTCTACAGCTCCAAGGGTAACAAACACCATCCAAAGTCCCCAAGATACACAGATGAGCAGTTACTCCATGTAAGCATGGGTCTCCTATCATTTGTAGCATTTTCTCTCCCTCTCTGCTACTCCTATAAAACCCACTTACGCTACTGGTCTTAAAACAGACCGTAAACAGCCAGAGCAGAGATTGTCTCATCTTGTGAGCACAAGACCTACTACAATGGAGCCTTTATCCTGCCTGCAGACTTTCGGCACTGCTATAATTCAAATACTACTAATAGTGATGGTCAATGTGGAACAGTACGAGCGGGACATTAACACAAACAGAGAATAACCCTCTATGAGCCAGAAGCTCTATAGGAATAATGGGCTACAGCAGCAGTACTGGCAGCGTTTGCACACTTCCTGCTTTTTATCCTGAGAGAGCCCAAAACACCTTCTCGTAGCTATGGAGAGACTGTTTCAAACACATCATATTGAATGAAGCCTTCTTATCAAGATGCAGCAGCCCCTAGTGCCATCCGGGGCTAAAAGGGAAAATGACCTCTGCCAGCCGAAACTGTCACTGGGAAAGGGAAGGGAGGCCAGTGCATGGTGGCGTGGCTGAATGACAGGTTCTGGTTTCTGGCCTGCCTAGGATAAAATGAGAATTACCCCCAGTCTAGATCAGCCTCTCACCCACTCTCCTGCCAACTAAGAAAAAAAAGACAACAAACAAACCACAACAAATCAAGCATTAATAAGCAAGAAAATGGTTCTTCTCACATGTCCTCTCATGCAAGTACCATCCTGGTGTCAGGTCAGACATAAATGTTGGATTGAGAAACCAGTTAAATTTCACTGTCATTTCTATGACACACTCACACCTTCCAGTAAGCCTCTACAGAGGTGTGTGAATATGTGGACACACCTCTGTCTAAAGTTCAAACATGATTTAAATATGTCATCCTACACCGACAGTCGTATTAGTACAAATCTGAGCCTATTGTAACTGCCTGAGTCATATGAGTACACAGCAGGTATTTTAACACCACTGTGATGGCTGACATGAATAAATCTAAATCTCCAGTGTATTATATGACCACAATAGCTCTTCCCCTTCCCTTCCTAACTAATTTATTATACGGAAGCAACGCTCACAGATTTCCCTTGAAATTATACTAATATAAAGGAAAATGAATAGGACTACAATGATGAACACAGCTCACCAGGGTACAGCAGCATCCTCTTAAAGAACAAGCTGGAGCTGCCCAAAAGAGCCCAGGTTTGGAGGGAGGCAAGGTTCCTGATGGCCCTGGATGAAGGTCTGTGCCTGTGAGGGTCATGGGTTTGAGAGTAAGTCACAGGCAAGGGAACACCACATAGGGCAGTCTGTAAAACAGGCCCAGAAGTACAGCAGTATTTTAAAATGCACTATATTCCTGGCAAGTCACATGCCTTAAAACTGGACATAAATCATTGCAAACTTCAACTTTTGTTTCCACAGAACTTATTTTAATGTTTTTGGTTCCACACACAGGGCCCTGTTCAGCATCTTGCTGCCATGGTGTTTTTCTATCTTGACAATTCACTTCCGTGAGCAGGCATGTAGCCAACTCAAATGAGACTCAACGCAGTGAAAAGCCCTTCAGGTAAACAGTGTGATAAGCTAAACTGCAAAAACGAGACAATGTTTTTGTACTATGAGGCAGTTGCTATGGAGACGGTTGCTAATTAACTGCATTCAGCCAAGAGAACAAAGGGTTTAAGGGCAGACAGGACTCTGTATCTTAGAGTGAGCAATGCATAATGTCTTATGCAATCTGCACATCTATCGTATCTGGAATACCTGAGCCTTTGCTTAGGTTGCAAAATACCTCAGTGGCAACAGGGGGGTTTATTCCTTTAAATTTCAACTAATATTTAGGTAGTTAATGACTTATTAGTATTTAAAAAACAAACAAAAAAATACTTAAAAGTCACATACTTAAAAGTCACAGGTATTGTGAATCAATGCATCAAGTCAGGACTGTACTAAGCATTGAACTGTTTTATGTCCATTCAGAGCTACTGTTTTCACAGAGTACGGGGTTTGCATGGCCAGGTTTGGCACTGAGGGGCTACAGGGGTGGCTTCTGTGAGAAGCTGCCAGGAACTTCCCTCATATCTGACAGAGCCAATGCCAGCCGGCTCCAAGACAGACCCGCTGCTGGCCAGGACCAAGCCCATCAGTGACAGTGCTACTGCTCCTGAGATAACAGATTCAGGAGGGAGGGAAAAGCCCTGGGCAGCTGCAGCCAAAGAGGGGAGTGAGGATGTGTGAGAGGAGCAGCCCTGCAGACACCCAGGTCAGTGCAGGAGGGGCAGGAGGTGCTCCAGGCGCTGGGGCTGAGATTCCCCTGCAGCCCGTGGGGCAGCCCCTGGTGGGGCAGCTGAGCCCCTGGGCACAGGGAGGGTACAGGGATGCTGAGATCCACCNGCTGGAGCTGCCCAAAAGAGCCCAGGTTTGGAGGGAGGCAAGGTTCCTGATGGCCCTGGATGAAGGTCTGTGCCTGTGAGGGTCATGGGTTTGAGAGTAAGTCACAGGCAAGGGAACACCACATAGGGCAGTCTGTAAAACAGGCCCAGAAGTACAGCAGTATTTTAAAATGCACTATATTCCTGGCAAGTCACATGCCTTAAAACTGGACATAAATCATTGCAAACTTCAACTTTTGTTTCCACAGAACTTATTTTAATGTTTTTGGTTCCACACACAGGGCCCTGTTCAGCATCTTGCTGCCATGGTGTTTTTCTATCTTGACAATTCACTTCCGTGAGCAGGCATGTAGCCAACTCAAATGAGACTCAACGCAGTGAAAAGCCCTTCAGGTAAACAGTGTGATAAGCTAAACTGCAAAAACGAGACAATGTTTTTGTACTATGAGGCAGTTGCTATGGAGACGGTTGCTAATTAACTGCATTCAGCCAAGAGAACAAAGGGTTTAAGGGCAGACAGGACTCTGTATCTTAGAGTGAGCAATGCATAATGTCTTATGCAATCTGCACATCTATCGTATCTGGAATACCTGAGCCTTTGCTTAGGTTGCAAAATACCTCAGTGGCAACAGGGGGGTTTATTCCTTTAAATTTCAACTAATATTTAGGTAGTTAATGACTTATTAGTATTTAAAAAACAAACAAAAAAATACTTAAAAGTCACATACTTAAAAGTCACAGGTATTGTGAATCAATGCATCAAGTCAGGACTGTACTAAGCATTGAACTGTTTTATGTCCATTCAGAGCTACTGTTTTCACAGAGTACGGGGTTTGCATGGCCAGGTTTGGCACTGAGGGGCTACAGGGGTGGCTTCTGTGAGAAGCTGCCAGGAACTTCCCTCATATCTGACAGAGCCAATGCCAGCCGGCTCCAAGACAGACCCACTGCTGGCCAGGACCAAGCCCATCAGTGACAGTGCTACTGCTCCTGAGATAACAGATTCAGGGGGGAGGGAAAAGCCCTGGGCAGCTGCAGCCAAAGAGGGGAGTGAGGATGTGTGAGAGGAGCAGCCCTGCAGACACCCAGGTCAGTGCAGGAGGGGCAGGAGGTGCTCCNAGCTAAACTGCAAAAACGAGACAATGTTTTTGTACTATGAGGCAGTTGCTATGGAGACGGTTGCTAATTAACTGCATTCAGCCAAGAGAACAAAGGGTTTAAGGGCAGACAGGACTCTGTATCTTAGAGTGAGCAATGCATAATGTCTTATGCAATCTGCACATCTATCGTATCTGGAATACCTGAGCCTTTGCTTAGGTTGCAAAATACCTCAGTGGCAACAGGGGGGTTTATTCCTTTAAATTTCAACTAATATTTAGGTAGTTAATGACTTATTAGTATTTAAAAAACAAACAAAAAAATACTTAAAAGTCACATACTTAAAAGTCACAGGTATTGTGAATCAATGCATCAAGTCAGGACTGTACTAAGCATTGAACTGTTTTATGTCCATTCAGAGCTACTGTTTTCACAGAGTACGGGGTTTGCATGGCCAGGTTTGGCACTGAGGGGCTACAGGGGTGGCTTCTGTGAGAAGCTGCCAAGAACTTCCCTCATATCTGACAGAGCCAATGCCAGCCGGCTCCAAGACAGACCCGCTGCTGGCCAGGACCAAGCCCATCAGTGACAGTGCTACTGCTCCTGAGATAACAGATTCAGGGGGGAGGGAAAAGCCCTGGGCAGCTGCAGCCAAAGAGGGGAGTGAGGATGTGTGAGAGGAGCAGCCCTGCAGACACCCAGGTCAGTGCAGGAGGGGCAGGAGGTGCTCCAGGCGCTGGGGCTGAGATTCCCCTGCAGCCCGTGGGGCAGCCCCTGGTGGGGCAGCTGAGCCCCTGGGCACAGGGAGGGTACAGGGATGCTGAGATCCACCATGAAGATGGATATCGGGCAGGTGGATGCCTGAAAGGGGCTGTGACCCCAGGAGAAGCCCACGCTGGAGCAGGTTTGTGGGCAGGACTTGTGACCCCCATGCTGGAGCAGCCTGTTCCTGAAGGACAGAACCCTATGGAAGGGACATGCTAGAGAAGTTCATGGAGAACTGTGTCCTGTGGGAGGGACCCCACGCTGGAGCAGGGGTAGAGTGTGAGGAGCCCTCCCCCTGAGGAGGAAGGAGCAGGAGCAACCATCACACCTCATCCCCCTGCACCACTGAGGAAGAGGAAGTAGAGAAATCAGGAGCAAAGTTCAAATAATTAACTCTTCGATTCATTCCTAAATGAAGTTTCTAAAAATGTACCTTGGACCTAAATACTGTATTTAAATTAAAACTGGCTATTCTGAACAGACACTGAATTACGTTATTTTAAAGGGATCATATTTTGGTATAGTTTTGTATTATAGCTCCTTATGGTTTCTACAACGCACTGTAGGCCTACAGCACTCCAGAAAAAGCATAAACTTGTCAGAAGTGCCATAAATCCCAGAGGATCATATTTCCAGCTCACAGAGTGTGTTCCTGGGGAAGCTGGCCCTGCTCACAGCATCCCCCTGCAGCGCCAGGGAAGAGCCAGGGCTCCCCCAGACCTGCTCAGCCTGTTCGGTGGGCGAGGGCTGCCCACACTCTGCTCAGGCCAGACCAGGCACCTCTGTACAGGATATGGGCACATTCTAACTCACCTCTGAAAACCTCAAAAGTTGAGCTCTTTTCCTAAGTGGAAGCTGAGAAAAACAATAAAGAGCCCATTAGAAAGACCCTTCCTTTAGAGATGAAAAGCCAATGGATAAAATAGATCTGCACTAACACAGGATTACTTTACGTCTGAATAAATGAGGCAGTGTTTTTCCTTTTTAAGCCATTAAACACATGATTTAAATAAAAAGAAAACTGGGAATTTTTTTTTTTTACATGATTTAGATACTGTCAGGATCACAAAAGGGTCACAATCAATTTTGAAGTTAAGTCCTTACGAAGGGGAACAGGATGAGTTCACACCTCATATGAGGGTATTACCTCAGCAAAGCCTGCTGCACACTGAACATGCAGTATATTAATATACTACATGAAGGCCTAAGGTTTGGGGGTTTTTTGACATTTTAAATTATGAGGCATCTGCAAACAGATCCTAAATCTGAATTGCACATGGATTTTCCACACCAGCCAATTCCGATTGCCCCTAGACATCCCCTCCAGCATTAATCACTCACCCACACTACTGTAGTTCATATTTCTTTTACAGAAACAGAGGTCTGCAAAATTCTTAAACTCTTGCCTAGAAAACAGGAATTATTACTTCTGTGGCAAACTAAGTTTTAAACATAAGGGACTCAATTCTGCCTTCAGTTATACTGCCATAAATCTTTAACAATTCCATTAGATTTATAACAGTATAACTGAGGAGGAAATTGAGCCCAAGATATTTTCTAAATCGGTAATTAAATAGCAGAATTTTAGTTTGGCACAGAGTAAAGACCTCTTAGATTACTTCTTTGGATAAGGCTACATACTTTTTTGTTCCTTGAGTAATGACGTTATGAACAAATTAAATCATCTTATTTTCAGCAGCCTCTCTCTTACTCTGTGGAAGGACCACATCATCTCATGGACCATCAACATGGGGCTAAATATTGCCTCAGTTTCCCATCCACTTTCTCTCTCTCTTCTCCATATAAATCTCAGACTCCTTGTAGCTCTCCATTATTTGTACACAGTATACAGCACCTCGAGGACCTTTTCTTGCTTGGTTTCAAGGAACTACTATATTAAGCAAATGCCTAATAACAATAAAATGGCATTTAGTCAACTCCCTTATTAGAGGAGCAAGGCATCCTGTGGTCACATTATGCAGAGATTGTACTTACCAGGAGATGCAGCCAGCTCTCCCTGCACACAGGATGTGGTGCAGGAATATGGATTTGCCACAGTTGCCCTAAACTCCCCAAGGGTCACTGGATAAGCTGTGAAAGGACCCCCTTCAGCATTAAAGCTTAGATGGCACTTGGGGCAAGAGGGCTCAATTCCCAGCTCTGCTATAAAACCCTTGATGACATCAGACAAGTTATTTGGTCCCTCTAGGCTGCTTTTTCTTCATTGGGCAAGGGCAGCTTGTAAAATTTCCTGTCTCGTAATTTTAATAGAAGTGGGTTTTTAATGGCTATTTTGCCTCATTTTAATTTTTGCTCAGTATTTCCAGCCCTAATGCATCTTTCCTACTATTTCCCACTTTGCTAACCTCACATGCCAGATCCCACGCCATCCCCACCAGCTCTGCGTGTGTCACAGTCACAGGGGTCAGTGGGAGGCTGGAACCTGGGACAACTGCTCTCAAATGGGGGCTGAGAGAGATCAAGAGCCTTCGGGATGGCCAAGCCAAAGGGCTTTCTGAACTGTCCCACCTGTTAATGGCACTCCTCTGGCCACCCAGCTATGTAGCTCCAGTGGCCTTTTTTCACTGCCTGGCAGGATGGAAAATTCTGCGGGCGGCTCCTGCGTGCGCTATCCCTTACAGCAATTCTCCTCAGCACGCGCCCAGCCTCTGGTGATTGGGCCTCCTGCAGCTAAAAATACCCCGCGCAGTCCAAATATGTAACACACAATATATGCCTGCATACCTCACCTACCTAAATATATGCCTACATGCCTACCTAATAACAGCTACAAATATGAATCATACTGCTTCTTCGCAGAGTGCTCTCACGGGAGGTTGCTCTCAGTTGCCAAAGCAAAGGAAGGTCCCAGCCAAGAGGTAGCCAATTCCTTGTGTATAAACCTCCTGGCTGAGGACTCCTAAATATATTTTAATTGCCTGGAAGGGAACACATTTTATACACACACACAAACCTATTTGCACATATATGAATGTGCATATATTTTTATATAGCTATTAGTAAACACTTCTTTCACCATTAATTGTACTAAAAGGTTTATTGCTGACAGTCCATCCAAGGAAGAACTAAACAAATGAAAATGCAATTCTTGTTCAAAGAATTAAATGCTGACATTACCAGGCCACATGAAGGCACCTGCTAAAATGATCCAAAGACTACTTTCACTATGGAAAATTATTAGTTGTCAACCATACCCAGCCTGCTGTCCCCAAGCCCCTGAAATTGGGACCCAGTTGGGCTAACATTTTCCTTTTCTCAGTGTCTAAGACAGCAGTGTTACCTGCTAGTTTAGGGGTAAAACTGGTGCTGAATCCAAGTGGCTGAAGATGTTTTTCTCATCTGTGTTCCCTACTCACCTGCTTTGCTAGAATGACAGAAAACGCAATTTAAAATGTGATTTTTATTTAATTAATCCTTTTCCTTTCCATGCTAAGCAAACACCAGTTGATGTTAAAGCACAAAAAAGAAAAAGCAAAGCAGCTTCAGGCAAATAAGCTTCAGATGTTTTAGCCTTGCTGCAATGATTAGGCAAACTGAAAAAGCATTTTCTTTATTATCTGCAAACTTGGCATACTCTGCCTCACCTACTTCCACACAGATTACTGGAATATGCTCCCTAACACCTCCAGACATGTTTTCTGTGCTGCTGTCCCCAAAACTGTCAGGCATCAAGGGTGATACAGTCGCCTACAGGCAAACCAATATTCAGCCCAAGCCAAATCCTTCCCTGCCTGTTGGGTCCCCTGGGTACCCCCTTCTCCAAGGAGGGCAACCAAACAAGGAATTGGGTTGATGACTTGATCTTTTTTGAAGGCCTATACACCTGATAACCTCTGGCAAGCTTACTGCCCCCTTCAAGACAGAAGATCTCAATACAAGCATGAAATCTACCTACATCCAAAAAATCCTCAGGAGGCCTGACCCAGTTGGAGATGGCTCTTGTGGGAAGGCTGTAATTAAGCAGTTGCGATAGTGACGCTGACTTCCCATCCCAGAGAAGGTGCCTGTTGATCACAGTTTCTATTAACAGTGCCTGAGTACCCTGTAGGTAAAATTGTAATGGTGTCTGACTGACGTCCCAGCAACTCCCACAGCGTGCAGTGCCTTCTCAAGGTTCCAATTCCCTCGTGAGTTTGGGATGCATTGCTGTCCCTTTTACATTAGGTTTAACAAGCCATGCCACTTCTCTGTGTTTAAAAGAGCATTCATGAAGTGGAATTAGCACATTCATGTCCCCAGTTTGTATTATTTTTGCTTACAAAAACATGTTCCTTAGTCAAACTATGTAAACACATTTTATGCCTAGAACAAAACCAGAAAAATTGCAGAGGAGCCTTTTTCTACTAACTAAACCATTACTTCTACTGAAAGTCTGTAAACTCTTAATCCATTAGTGTCTAATTTCTTAAACTCAAATTCCAGACTTGAATCATCTGGAAGCCCAGAGCCTGAAGTGTTTCTCTCTGATGTTCCAGACCCAGTGCCCCACATGAAATTGTTTGTAGGATAGGAAAATATTCATACAATGGTATTAATGCAACTTCTCAAGGGCACTACAAAAAAAAAAATAGAAAAAAATCCTTCATGCATCTGTTAGGAAATCCCCATAAGAATCAGATAAGATATATATTAATTTTGAATAGCAGGCCCTCAGGGAATTGTGTAAGGCTCATGTCACAAGCACCACAGCATTTACTCTCCAACAGTCAGCCCAGGATCACCCCTGTGAGGTGTGGGGTGGGACACAAACCTACTTCTCAGGAGACTGCATGTCCCCAGAAAACCAAAGATGCTGTAAAATTTCTTTGTGTTCCCACTGCTCCTTGTTCCAGACACTGTTATTTGTTATCACACCATGAAGAGGAACTCAAACCTTACAGTCCATCATAACCCCCAAGTGAGCCTTACTTGTCCAACTCAATTGTCCCCAGGTTGCCTGAACCAGAAGGTGTTTGCCCTAGGAGCGATCCCAGTTCTACAAGGAATGAGATCAAATAAACAAGTCACCTTCCTTCCATGCTATCTACATGCAGGGTTTTCAATTATCTTGATCTCTCAGTACTGTGCAACCAGCTAACACAATACATCAGCCTGATAAAGACTGTTTTAACTACCTCCTAGCACGACAACTGTTTCTTAAACCTGCAAAACTCTGCCTTCTGCAATTACAGGATCACAAGTTCATCCTGAGAAACCAGTGCTGGAAGAAAAACAAGCCAATGGAAATCACACTGGACAACCACCTAAACGTATCCTGGATGTTCCAGTGAGGTTGCATCACTTCAGTGCTCTCATGCTAACATGTGTCAGTTCTAAACAAGGTTATTACCAAAGGAACAATGTCATAAAGGAAAGACACACTCTTGCTCTGTTCAGTGTGGCTGTTTGAATAGGAATAGCCACTAAATGACTCTGAAGTGGACAAATGCCTGATCTGAACCTGTCCTGGTAGCTTCCACTTAGTTCCAGGCAAGAACTGATGTTGCCAGTACCTCCTCCATGCAGTGCCTACAGAACACTGGGACCCTGGGGCAGCAGCCATACGGTTGTCTTTCCCACAAACAGGCTATAAACAACTTTCTGCGAGTTCCCCTTTACATGGGTGACTGAAGAGAACATGTTTAGCAGAGAGAGGACAAAGCCCAAGTGCTAAAAATCATTTTCAAAGGATGTCCTGCTCTTTCTAATGCATAATTTGTCAGAAAAACTTTCTAGAATGTTTTCCCATTTCCTTTGGAATACATCATGCTCCTAACCCAACACAGCCAATGGAATACTCAATTGCTGTGCCACACACTTTCAGGTGTGGTGCTTACCACAGCCTGCTCTCCTCTGCCTGCTCCCCAGGTAGGAGTTGATACCCTTATCACACACAACTCTCACTGTCCCACCTAGACTTTCTCTTTAGGATAGCAGGTTATGGCAGAGGGAGAAAAATAAAAATGAAAAAAAATTCTCTGTCTTGTGAAGACTCTGGCACCTTATCTCAAAGCATTGACAATTACTCTTGAAAGCCCAAGAAGAAAGATTAAACCCTGTTGCCCCACATTTCAGAAATCCTCGAGGACGAGCAAGCCCAACAACCCCTCATTTCCACTGACAGCAGGGCCTGTTGCTCAGCTCACAAAACCAGATCTTGCCCTCTCGCAAGCACGGCCTACTGATGTTGCAAGAACATCACCACATTGCAGAAACGATCTCAGGCAGATTTGCTCACAACCCAAGCAATTTCAGCAGTAACTTCTCCAGCAGACACTGTATCTCTGGCCCTTCCTGCCCTTCCCTGCTGGCTGAGGGCTCAGCGCAGGCGCCACGCGCGCCGTGACGCACCGTGACACACTGAGCAAGCCCAGCACTGCCAGAGTGTTTCTGGACAGATTTGTTTACAGCCTAAGAAACCCAAATCGTGGCTTTCAGAATAGGAGTCCCATCTCCATTGCATTCATTTGGTGCATGTTGCTGAGAGAACAAAAAAGAAAAAAAAAAAAAAATACAAGAGCGTATCTTTGCACAGTGATTGCAGGAACAGATGAATAAACATGAAACCTGATACTTCACATCTGGTATTTCATCACTCCAAATACCTTATTCGCATTCAAATATCTTTAATACCGTGGAAACTTTATAAGGTAACAATGTCTTTATGGAGGCAGTAACTTGCGTGGAACTTTTAAAATTAAAAGCAATGGTAAAAATAATTTGTAACATGTTACTGTACTCTTCAAAAGCTATTTAGCTCACAGTTTCCTAATAGAAACCCAGGAAAACACCAAATAATAGCAGTTAGCTACAGAATCAGGCAAGCCTACAGAATAGGATTTCTTTTGTCAATGTTCTAGTTCAAAGTTCAATTTTAATAACCAATTTACACAAGGTGCTTTGGAAATGAAGACTATTATTACTCATAGTACAAAAATTCTATTATCTGAGCAGAAATTTTTATGAAAGTATCATTTTCCCTTTGCAGTGCACGCCAAGAGATTTTATGTATAACCC
This sequence comes from Aleadryas rufinucha, assembly GCA_013397815.1. Lineage (NCBI taxonomy): Eukaryota > Metazoa > Chordata > Aves > Passeriformes > Aleadryas > Aleadryas rufinucha. The sequence continues at coordinate 111,502 of VZTH01000735.1, forward strand.
AATAAACATACACAGTTCTGAAAGGCTGCTATGCAATTTCTCACGTTAATTAGTACTCATTCTTCTCTGTAAAACTACTAAACATGCTAAAAAAACTTCCTTTTAATAATCACTACATACTCTTAAGCAGTTTTGTTGCAGAGATAAATACCTCCAATGCAAACTCATAACTGAAGAGCTGTTTTCAGGTCTCAAAAATTACTAGCAAATTATTTTCTTGTCTTAAAGGGAAAATCCACGTTTGCTACCTTGAGGCTAATTTAGCAGTGCTGATAACTACATGTCTGCAGGCATATTCCACTTGCTAGCAGCTTAATGGCACTTTGGCATTGTCCCTAGAGCTGCACTAAAGCCACATCTTGCTGTAGCTAAATTTAAAAAAAAAAAAAAAAGAAAAAGAAAAAGAAAATGTGCACAGAGAGCCAAATCCAATCCCGTGCTAACTCCAGTGACTTCAGTGTTACACCAGCGATAAAAGTAGGGCTGCATTTCACAGCAGCTTTCATTCTTGTAATCTTTTCCAAAACACTCTCCCAGGAGCAAAGACAAGCACAGGCAAATATCTTGCCAATAAGTGAGTTCACAGGGATTGCTACAAGTTACTGAACTGTCAGCAGCAAAAGACCAACAATCGGAACAAAGTACAAATACAGGACAGCCAATGCCCTCTAATGGGCTGGAGTTTTACTATGAGCTGGATAAACAAGGACACGGAAATTCATGGGAATGGATCTCTGAGAGGGAAGGCAAATTATAGGGTGTCCTACTTTGTACCAGAGGCTGATATTTGTGTTTGATCAATACTTCTTTTGAAATAGCACAGATGAAAAAAGTCTTACCAATACCTTGGCAAGACAAATGAAAATGGGTCTAAGAACTCAGTCTTTCCTCCGTGGCCTACGCTTGACTGCTTCCACAAAGAGTGTGAGCATCAATTTACAGATGTGTTCCTCTGTCCTCCTTCAAGCCTCCCCATTTATACACTCCTCACCTTTTTTTTAATTTTATTTACTTTCAGTCAATACTGTACTAGGAGCAAAACCAACACTGTAAGACCTTCACAACCTCTCTCACAAAGGAAAGGGAAAAGGAGTGATGGATAGAGCTTTCCTGCAGGAAATTTATCATGGGTCCCTTGGCCTTACCGTGTATTCCCTTTCTCTCAAGAATTTCAAAACTAGTTTCTGGAATTTGCCCATCCAAACCAAAACAAGTGTCTTTGCTTCTTACCCAATCATTTCCTGTAAATTTACAAACAAGAGTTTCATTAAGCTTTCATTTTGTTTTCTGAGGGTTTCTTCAAGGAGCCATAACCCTGGGCCAGCAGCAGCCTGAAATGCTCCTGGTCTTGCACAGGTCACAGTTTTGTCTTTACAGCCAGAGGATGCCCCAAGGCAAGAAAAAAAAGTTAGGACATCCCCTTTCCTCTCCCCAGCCAGGGGCCCCTGCAACCCTTTTCTGTGGGGATAGGATCAAAAGTCTTTTGTTCTTGTCATCCTCTTGTGCCTTAAGTTACATTTTTGGGAAGGCAAGGGGAAAGGAAAACACCCTCCCCTTCCCTTCCCTCCTTCATCCGAGGTCTCAGCTGTAGAGGAACAGCTGAAGTGATTCAGGCTGCCCGGAGAGGTCACAGATGTCCCTCAGTGCCACTGGGACAGCTCTCCCATCACGAGCCACCCTGCCCTCGCCCAGGTGGCACCGTGGGCAGGCGCCCCTCGGCCGCCCCTCACCCACAGATTCCAGTCCCCTCAGTCCTCCTTGTGCAATCCTCCAGGTCCCCCTGAGCCAGACGACCAGGAGGCTGAACACAGACCTCTTAGAAACACCAATTTAAGGATGATTTTTAGACCACCACAAAGAACAGTGAAGAAACTCTGGCTGCTTGCTTACATGAATGTCGCAAAGCTCTCATTAAATCAAAGGCAGAGACTTAAAATATTTCTTCAAGCAAAATTTCTGCTCTTCTCAAAGTCTCCCTCCAAAGATCAAAAACTACAATTGCTTAACTTAATCCACACAGAGTGATCATTATGTTTGCCTCCATAAAGATCAGATTTGTTCTGGTGCTATATCTAAAGGTAATTTCAGTTAGAAAATGAAATGGTGCTCTCTTGACCTTTTGTCTTACATGGTTCATGAGTTACTGACACATTACAATATCCCCCAACACTATGGAAGCTTAGCCATATTGCAATGTCTCTCTTGTAAGTGAAATAAACTTGGTATGCCACTAAAAGGCATTAAATTATTTTCATTATGCCACACAGAATGTAAAACACTTACACTGTTTTGATTTCAAAATCCTTGGAGAACAATTATGCTCTCAGGGCCATAAGACTCTATTAGAAAGTCCTCAGAAACCTAGCATGGTTTCAATAAATCCTCAAACCCTACAAAGCAGTCACTCAGTTTGAAGAATGAAAACATGAGTTCATCCACTGCAAAGTCAGGATGTAAATTCTGCTCATACAGTACCCTGAACTTCCTAACACATTTTTTTCTACTCAATCAGGGCAACACTTCTAGTGAAGTTTTCAGCATCAAACACGCATAGCTCCTTTTTTGATTGAAAATTAACTATATTTGATTTAGGATTAGCATAAATATATGTGCCTATGCTTATGGTATTACTAGCTACCAGTATTAATCAGCAATTAGATATGCACAAATAGTTTTATACATATATAATGTAACAAATGTCAACATTCAGGATTAGGAAGCATTAAATGAAATCAGTGATTGTCGCAATGAATGGATAAATATGTTAATTTCTTTAATTTATACAATGGCACAAAAAAACGCTTCAAAATATCAAAAAGCAGAATTCAGGGGTGTGACTAGTGTGGTTGTAGGGATCCCGATTAAAAAAAAAATGCAGCCAGCCTTATTTTGGCTGGTGGGCTGTTCAAGCCTAAGTAAGGCTTTAGAGCATAACTACACAATAAGCTTGTTTGTATATACATGCTTATGTACTCCTAGAAGGAGCACAACCTTTTAATTAGGCAAATCATCTGCCCTTTCCAAAGGAAAATAACAGCACCGAAAAGTAATCAAAACAGGCGGAAAAGGGCGAGAAGGAGAGGAGAGGAGAGACTGTATTCCGTCGGGCAAGGGGAGAAGGGGAGTGCGGGAGAAGGAGGAGGGGGAAAAAACAAACCCAGGCAGGAAACCCGGCCCCGGCAACTTTCTGCCGAGGGCAGCTGAGATGCTTCATCCCGACTCTTTTTTCCCAGACAGGACGTTCGGTGTGGCCGCGGGGGTGACACGGCAGCTGCGGAGGGGGCCGGGTCACCGGCAGTGCCCGTGCCCGTGACCTCGGGCGGGGCACAGCTGGTGGCAGCTGCAGCACCATCTGCTCGGGGCCGGCCCCCTCTGCCCAGCCAGGTAGCGGCGAGGGACGGGGGAGCCTCCCCGGAGCAGAGCCATCCACCCCGGGGTACGGCCACCCACCCCGGGGTACGGCCACCCACCCCTAGGGCACTGCCACCTACCCTCTGGGCACAGCCACCCACCTCCCCGGCACGGACACACGGGCACAGGGGCACGTGGGCAAGGGCTCTGCCGGCCCCAAGGAAGAGTTTGGGAAATGGAAACGGGAAAGGAACGGAGCGAGAGGGAGCTCGGAGCAGCGGGACGAGAGCTGCACAGCCCCGCGCAGCACATGGAGATGTCAGTATCCCTCCGCGGAGCGTGTGTGTTTATGGAATGCTGGCAGCACGTCATCTGATTTAGAGCAGTTTGCACGGAGGGAAGGGGAAAAAAAAAGAGAGAGAGAGAGAGAGAGAAAAAGAAAAGACACAAAAGCACCCCTGACTTGCCTCTTTCGTGGAGAGGCTCCTGAATGCAACAAGAACTTTCTCACTTTGCAGTTCAGTACCGCATAATCTGCCACACCACCACACAGACTGCGCTTCCCATTTCCCTGTCTTCACCGTTTAGTGAAAAATAAAGAAAAATGCCTACTTTTTTTTATGCCCCAGGAGTGACACATTTAAATGCTTCTTTTAAATATTCGCATTCAACCACAGCATAGAATTTGTCAAAGGCAATTATATAAGGTAACTAGTAAGACAATTCTGTATCAGTACTGTTTCCTAGTGCCAGCAGTGAAGGAACTGGCTTGGACAGTCCTGAACACCACATCAGCTCAGCTGAGCTCTCTCAGCTTCAAAGATTTCTTCACAATTTACTCCAAAAGTACCAAAATCAGAACCAGGAATATTGTGTAGAAACAAGCTGGGCTTTACAGCTCTCATCATGGAACAATTATTTCCAAAGGCTAAATGTGTACCACTTACCATACATTTTGCCTTCATCTGATAAGATGATTTTCCTCCTCCCACATGGTGGATAGATAGCTAGAGCCTCCTGAAAGCTCTGTTCAATGTCAGGACTCCAGACACCTTCTGCATCATTGTCAATAGGTTTATCTGCAGAATCACTCATTCTTTCAATATCTTCGGCAGGACTCTCGCTGCCGCTCCAGCTGCTGGGCTCAATGGTGATGGCTGGGGTCTCCAAGCCTAAGCCTGGAGTCTTCAAGGGAATAAACCTGCAACACAAACAACCAACCCCAAAAGGCATTAAAGGCATTGGAACAACAGGCAAACATTTCTGCCTACTTCTGATGCTAAGTTAACAGCAGCTGAGCAGTAACGTGAGCATGGGATGCACCCAGGAAAAGTGAAAAATTAAGAAGCATTGTACCTCAAATGAGCAGAGGTGGAGCAATAAGGCTGTCAGAAGGGGAACTCTACCACATTTTCTGTGTGCAATTACATGAGGGCAGAGAGAATCAGATTATTTTTCACAAATAGTCAAAGTAGGGGAAAACTCTCCAGTCACATTTCATCTGGCTGAAGACTGACACCTTTAAAATAACAAGTCAGATCCTAGGGCAGGGGGCAGTCAGTGTACTCCCACTGGCTGGAAGGGAAGCACACCAATTTATGCCACAGTGACCACCAGTGCCTGAAACCATTTGAACCTAAAAACAAAAGGAAAAACTATTGTTCGCGTTCATCTGGATGTCAGTGGATTAAATGGAATTATACCAGCGATGCCACAGCTCAATGTAATTAACTGGAAAATGCTGTAATTTTCAGATCTTACCCAAATAAATAATACAATCAGAATCCAAGCTACATACAAAAAGAAATCTTTAAAATGATAATACCAGAGCAAGGAATTACAAGAGAAGATATATGCTTTGCCTGATTTAAAAGGCGTCTGTCAGAGAACCATAGCAGAACAAAAATTACAAGCTTCAAGTTGCTGAATCAATTTAATAAGAAATAATTTAATATAGCTGCACCTGCTCACACCAGCAGAGCTGCAGATCTGTCAGTGTTCCTTTTATATTTTTAAGAGAAATACAACTCTGCTATAAAGACTTGCTCCAGGCAAAAAAGCTGCTATACCAGACCACGTTCACCTCTGGTGTAATTCTTCGGGAAGTCAGTGAAATAACACCAGGAACAGATTTGGCTCAACATGTCTAGGCATAATGCAGTTTTATTTTGAAAAAAGAAGAAGTTTGGTGACTCTAACTGATCTAAGTGGATGGGAGTGTTCAAACACGCACGCATGAGCTGCAAACACTGTTAAAAATCCAGTTTCCTGGCTAAACACTCAAACCCCTCAAACTATAACATTTTTATTCTGCAGGGGCAGAAGAGAGGGGCTTCCCCTTGCGCACACCTCCATCCTCCTGCTGATACGCCTCTCACTGGGGTCTCAGGACATCATAAAACAACAGGTGAAAAGCAGCAGAACAGCATTCACCCCACAGAGAAAGAAGGGGAGGGTGTACATGGAAGGCCATGACACCTCTGACAAACCACCTTTGGGCTGGAGAACTCCCTGAAAGAGGAAATATTTACAGCAGCCCTCACCCGAACTCCCCAGCCAACCAATCGCTAGACATAACCAAAACCTGACAGTCCGGTCCCTCGGAGGCCACGGTGTCTTGCAAAAAAACAGAGCTGCAGCTGGGGAAACTGGGAACAGGCTCTCAGTCTCTCAAACCAACATTACCAGTCTGACACCCAAAGTACAGGGAATTTCCACTTCTCCAGGCTCTAACAGGAGCTCAGAGGGATCAGGACGTGCGAAATAGGCTCCCATGAACTCGGTTTTCCTTGCTTGCCTGTCTGTTTCTACAGAGAGACATTTCTTGACTTTGCATTGGTTTGAACATTTCAGCACAACTCACGAAAATGTTAGTGCCTCCCCACCCGTAATAGCCAGGCTAATCACTGTCTCAAACGCCTTTTAATAACTGATAATGAGGGAGCAGATGGATTCACAGGGAACCACACACATGTAAGTGGGTGAGAACTCTGGCCAAATGCACCACTCATTGTCTGGGAAATCCAAAACGCACAAAATTTTTTAAGTTGCCATCACACAAAGGGAGATGCAAATCTTGGTAAAATAGTGAAACCCCATCCTTCATAATCCTCAGAAGGTTGAAGGCTTGATTCAACCATTGGAAGAGTTAAATCTTGTATGCAAGATTTAGCCAAAGCATAAGCACAGCGATATTGGGAAACTACTGACAAAAACATTCATGTCCAGTTAAGCCTTCACACAGAGGGAGAATTTTTGGTAAATGAGAGGTAATTGAATGTTGATGGGGATAATTAGGGGGAGGGGTCAGTTTTATTGCTGTAGTGCAGGGGAAAATGGCTGCTGGAGGGTTTATTGGCTCAGATGATCGAACCACAAGGAGTATTTCACCAGAAGACAGCACGGAGTGGGACACATTGCTGGCTCTGTTTTCCAAAGGTGACTACGGGAGGAAACCCTTCCCCTCCCTGAGCCCAGGCCCAGCGGCTTGCAATGCACAGCACAGCCACCGGCAGCTTCTGCTCAGCCCAACCACCCTCTGCTTACAAAATCTGCCGCAGTCATAGCCTCAAGTCCTATTATCATCCTATAAACCGGTCCTTGTTATTACGTTATGCTGAAATAATAATTAAAATGCACAAGGAACACGGTGAGGCTCTAAAGTAATTAATGTTACTTGATAGTCATGTTATATCTTGCATTGTGTTTACTGGTGAATTTTCACTAATATGCTATCTCCCTTCCCATTCCTTTTTACCTACTTGGATATCATCTTGAGGCACTCATAGCTACTAGTCCAGCCTCTAAAATCCATGATAACCAAGTGTTTCTTGCAGAACATCTGTACAATAGGGGCGTGGAGCAGCCTGCTGGAAGAAAACCTCTCATATTAAAGGTTATTTCCATTTTGGTGAATGCTGACACTGCAGATCAAGCCAGAGGGCCAAGGAGGAAAAAAACTTGTATTACAACTGCTAAATGGCTCCCTCTTATTTCAGGAAAAAAATGAGCTAACTCAGTTAATCATTTCCAGCTCAGCTCTATGTGTCAAAAGGCAATCCCACCTCCTCCTTAGGTTGAATTCTAAGGACTCAACTGTGATGAAAAATTTCAGACTTGTTATGCTGGAGTTCAACACGATTATCAAAAATAATACAAGCTGTCAACAGATGAGCTTTGTTGCACATTTCTAATGAGATATAAATCTCATGTGAAAAAATGTGGATTTACAATCTGATTTAGATTTATAAAAAACTTTAAAAAGTGAGCCTTCTTTATACAGCAAACTCCAAATCTTTCAATGCCACCTTTCAGCAGAGGGATAGCTAAGCTCCTGGGGGCAATTAGCCCCACGTCCCCTGCCCAAAATCAGAGCTCGTATACGTGACAGATCAAGTTGAAGAGTTCTGTATGTGCTTTTTATCATGTTAACTTTCAGAGAACCAACTTCCTGCTTGCACTTTCTGTTAACAAAACTAAAACACATCAACACTACCTAGAAAACCAAACAACCAAAAAAAAAAAAAAAGCCCCAAAGCCCACAAAAAAATAGAGCAACCAAAAAAAAACCCAAACTCAGAAGATTTTGGCTCACCTTTTTGTACATTCTAAGATTGCTTAAAGCACACTGCTTTAGTTTAGGAGGTCTCTCTTCAGAGTGTTCCTTTTAACACCAGCCTTACACACTTCAAGACAGCTTCCCCTGTGCATAAAACTCTTTTAGCTGCAAACCAAATGCATCTGTCTTGCAGTTGCTTTCTACTCTGCAGTTAAGTCAGTTCTAAATATATCTGTTTTCCTCATGCAGTTATTAAGACACTTTTTCTGTGTGTGATGGAGGTATGTCCCCCCCACCGTCAAACAGAGCAATGTCACACTCAGGAACAGAGAAACCATTAGGGGCAACAGAGGATTTTATAAACACATTTTATAGCCAGGCCATTCAAGACAGCTTGGTGAGCTACAAGATATGACTTACTGTCATTATGTTCACTCACTACAGTAACTTGAAAAATTACTTTAAAATCTCAGAGAAACAAGGCTAGCTGTTGTCAGAGCCGATCAAACCAATGTGTTTAACTAAAACCAAATGATAGCCTGCAACTTCTTATCAAGGGAATGGTTTCTTCACTTACACAAAACATTCTCTTATGTCTTTTGCTTTATGAGCAATGCAAACCTGGACTTGCCCAGAAAGCTGCTGCTCACAGACCAACAACTGAGATCAGTGGCTCCTCACAGCAGCGTAGGACAAGTGCAGATTTACGGCCTTGATACATTTCATAGCCTTCAATATTTGCACAATGAACTAACATGGAAATGCTGTCTTTCAAAAGTCATTTGAGATGGATCTTATTTTACAATGTCTTCCAACAATTAAACCATTTTCTCTTTTGTTTAATTAATTTACTTCCTTGAATTTCAGTGTACGGGTGCCGAATGGTGCCTTCTCTGTGCTACCAAATAACCCCTGGAAAAGGATTAATGCTCCGCAGATATTGGTGCAGGAACACAAGAATGACTGAAAACATGCCTTGATTCTGAGAGCTGTCTGAGGATAAAAAACCATTATGTCCCCCAACTCTTCTAAACATTGTCTGCTCGAAGGGGATCAAGTGCAGGTATTTCTGAGACCGAGCACCAGTGTTGCTACCCACACTGATCTTCTGGCTAGAACAGCTGCAGATGGTTACCAAATCATTCTTACAACCAGATCAATATTTCTAGAACATGTCTTTCAGAAAAAAAATCTTAATTTCTTCAGGTAAAGATTTTAAGTGTTAAAGGGGTAAATTACACTTTTAAGAATACATTGTATTTTTAGTTCGTGAAAAACCTCATCTTAGCCTCAGTCATGTAAAAACAATGGACTGAGGAATCCAACAAGCTTTTTATAAACATCAAGATGGTAATGAGCAGATGAGTGCAAACCAACTAATTCTAAATTTGCAGATGGCAGATTTTCTCTGAAGGCTTGAAAAGTTGCAGGCCCATGGGATTTTCCTTCTGCTTTGTTCAGCAGCGCAAATCCACAGCTGGAGCGCCAAAGCTCTGGAGAGAATCCAGAGGAAGAAAGTTATCAGATCTAGAAAACATGACCTACCAGGAAAGGAATTGGGTTTGTTTAAATTTAGAGAAGACTGATGTGAGAAGATAACCACTTTCAAATAAGGAAAAGGTAAGAGCAAAGCAGAGAAGCAGCTCTTGGCCATTTCTACCAGGGATAAGATATGAAGCAAAGAACTTGAGTTGCAGCACGAAAACCGTAGGTTGGGCATTTGGAGGATCGTTCTGACACCACCGACAGAAGTGCTCAGCTTCTGGGGGCACTGGGGAACTGCTGGGGCACAGAGGTTGTTCCAAGCAGGCGACACAAGCATTTCTCAGGAGCCAGCTCAGCACTCCGTGCGCTAGAGCCATGAACTGGATGATGCCATGAGACTGAACAATAAAAGGCCCCAGCAGAAGGAAGCCTGCAGTGGGAACACATCCTTGGCTAGGCATGGGGGAATCCAGCTGCCTGAGAGACTTCCCAGATGTCCCAGTGACCAGACAGCTTTGTCAGCTGCAGGGCTGAAATCCAGGCACAACCAGGCTTCCTCCTGCGGATGCCCGTGGAGCTCCTCCGCCCTGCACAGCTGCTGGACACTGCTGCTGGAACACCACGGGCTACAGCCACCTGTGAAGCAGCTTATCAAGGCAGCCAGGATGGGAAGGAACACCAAACCACCAGGCTGGGGGCAAGAAGGCTCCATCTCCCTCTGGTGCTGTCCACAGGAGTTTTGGGAAATGAGGCTGCCTCATCCCCAGACACCCCATTCTACCAGAACCTGCTGAACTGCCTGACCCTCCCTATCACATCCAGGTTTCTCAAGATCTTTCTGCTCTGATTAAAGTAAATATGGAATTGGCGGGAAGCTCGAATTTCTCTAGGATTTAATCTTTCTACTTTGCCAGTGAAAGTACCTTTGCAGTGTTTATGCAAGTCAAGCATGCAAAGAAATTACTTTTTTATTTACAAACAAATTCACAGTGGATTTTGTAGCTGTGATGTGTAACTGTATGAATTTTTCTGATTCTCTGAGGCATTCAAATGGCATTACTTTCAGGAAAACACTATATGTATTCAAACCACTTTATATATAATTTCTTTTTATGAGGAATGGATATAGTACAGTACAAAGAATAAAAATGTAAATAATTTAAAGAGCATCCAATGGTGAAATCATTAGATTAAAACTACATTATATTGTATTTTTGTTACAAGTTCTACTTATCAGCAATTATTCCCTCTAAGAAGAAAGAGCACAGGAGAGAGAGAAGCAGCCCATTTCTAGGAAAAAGTATTTCTTTAAAACTCAGTGAGACTATTTCAGCCATTTGCATTTGCCAATGAAATGAAAAAAGAGATTTTCTCTGACTGCGAGAACACTTCAGGAAGAAATTCTGATGCTGTGCTTTTCTGCTGATCAAATAGTTGCATGCAATGGTGCTTCCATGTACTTCCTGTCATTCATATAAACTAGCTTTGTTATCCTAAGACTGAATTTACCATTCCTTGCTTGGGATTCAAGCTATTTATTAACTGCCAGTACCTATTCCAGATTGTCATTGGGATCTATGCAGGAATAACATGATCAGTCCAGCTATAGCCACAGACCACCTGTGAAAAGCACATGATGTTTTTTCCTGAGGTGAGCGCATTATGCAGTGAATTTGGATGCACTTCCTTCTCCTCATCATACTCAGGGTACTTACAAAAGTAGTAGGAAGACAGCGCCATGCTAGTGTGTAAAATACCAAAACCATACAACTTAACATCAATAAAGTGATGGTTTTCTTCCAACAGAACTCAGCAGCCTGCTCATCTGAGAAGATTTACATGTGTATTTTCACAAACTGTAAGGAAACTTCCTGAACAAAGGGTGACTTAGATCAGCAAGAGTAGGCAGCATATAGGCCTAAATGTGAAATTAGGATTATATGAACTATTTATAAAGAGAAACAATGCATTCTCCTTGAATGACTCTTTTTTTTTCTTACAGAAACAGATTACTCAGCAAAGAGTGGGTTGATGCTAATACATGGGAATTCTTCCCTTTGGAAACAGCTTTCATCTCTGCATTCACTTGCACATTTATGCAAGTGAAAAGTCTATTTGGTACCACTCTGAGAGCTTAATTTATTTACTTTTCCAAAGGCTGCTTTTGTTGATAGATACAATTATTGTCATAAGGATATTGAGTCATTAGTTCCAACCCAGTTTTCTTGTCCATTAGTTTTAATTTCATACCATTAATAAAATGGTTCATCTTTTCAGTGGGGAAATGACTGGATTCTGACTGTGCCTACACCACGCTCACGGGCTCCGGAGGCTTTGTGCTGGCTCACCAGGATGCCTTCTGCAGGCAGCTCCAGCTTCAAACCATTTGTTATCAGGCTAGTGACCAGCAATCCAGTGTGCCAAAGTGCTTTCTAAGTGGCTACACATCACTCGTGGTCCATGGTCGGTGCTGATTACCAAGTTATCACCGGGTAGGTGAATCTCAACATACCCCTGGTGAATCCCTATCTCATTACAGTCACAGCTGCTCCAGATACGATTCCTTCCCCATGTGATACTGAAGCAGCCACACTCATCCTAGGTGCTAGTGCTCATTTACACCCAGCTGGTTTCAATTATAAGGGTGTTCCTGGGATTTAACCCAGCTCCAACACTGCATTGTGGTGGCAACCAACAAAGATTATTCTAAATATGACTTGGCACTCAGTGGAATGAAGAACAGTGAGCAGCACCGTGTCTGGCTTGCTTTTGCTAATTGCCAACACAAAGCAAAGGAAAGGATAAAATATTTACCAGCTCTCAGAAGGAGAAGCCATTCTCCCTGCAATAACCCAGCTGCTGTGCTGTGCAGCGGGCACTGACCGCGCACCTCCTGTCACCCAACAGGGACAGCTCGAGAGCGGCAATATCCACTGCCAGTGCAACACCGTGGTGTGCTCAGCCCAGCTGTGTTCCAGCTGGGACTTCTTCATGGCAAAAGCTGCTAGACTGTGCAGTGGGGATTATTAATATTTCACTCACTCACCAGTTACTCATCTTTGAGAAGAATGGTCCATGACCGAGGTGGGTCTGTCCACTGGGGGCAGGGGGCTCAGCTCCCTGCAAGCAAAACAGCGTGGACTGGCCCAAGGACTGTTATTTGGCACTGAAAAATGGTCTGTAAGAAACACTTCCCAGCCCCAAGACCTGTAGGTAGAGGTCACAGAAGGTCCCTAAGGGCAAGGTCTGCAGCCACTGCTTTGCCTGGGGCATGTTCATGGCGTGTGTGTTTGGCAGGGCACTATAATCCATCCTGCTGCCAACACACGTAAACAGAAAATAAAAACTGGTGTGTGCAACTGTCAGGACAATGAGTTTTTCTGATGTACAAGACTGGGAAATGGGACAGAAAAATAGGTGCAGTTCTTGCTCATGTGCAGTAACTGTCTATTCCTTGAATGCCTTAAGTTCAGCCACCCCGTGGAGGCTGGGGCAGGGATTCAGTGTGCACAGAGGCTCTGTGCCTTCCCAGTGACTCTTCAAATTACCAGTTACAGCATAAAACCCAAAGAAAAGAGGCACTGGCCTTCCTTCAGCTCCAGTGCTGTTCACCTCTCCCTGCCTCTCCATATTCACAGCTTTGGGATCCAGACCTGGATCCAGGCACAAAGACACTCAATACCCTCAGAGCTATCCATCTTCTGCACCTGCTGGTGCTTTTCCCATCTGTCCCATCTACGTGGGAGTATGTGAGTGATGAAAATGCAGTCGATGGCTTTCACATGGGCAAACAGATGAACTCTTCTTGGTAGTTTGCTGTATGTGCCTTCCCACAGCATCGCTGAGCAATTATTTTCATTTTGTACCCCAAAAGCCAAACTGGAACTATCAATACCACCTACCAAGTGTTATAAATACCAGAATGAGGTACATCCTTGATCTCTGGTGTGTTACTAGCTTCCTGTTGGGACCACATATGATCCATGGCTCACACAAATGATAGACTTGGCAGCAGGTCGTTCTGTCTAGATGTAGCTCTGAAACCCAATTTTTCCCCCTGACTCCCTGAGCCTCCCTAGTTTTATTGGAGTTCCCATGTCACACAGACATTTGCAAAACCAGATGGAACCCTTCACATTCATAGCTCTCTTATTCTATTTCTGGCATATGACTAACTGGTTTTGTACTCCAGCATTAGATTTTTCTCTTTTCTTTTTTTTTTTTAAATAATAACTTGTTTTCAGGATGAAAGGTTTTTTTCCACAATGGCTGCAAAAACAAGAGTGTTCACTCTAACAGCTCTGAGTGAGGTGGGGAAAGGGACAGAAAACCACCTGCTTGAACAGCTTTATGTAAGTTCAGTCAGGAAAAGGAAAACCAATGCTATTTGAAGGGTGGTCCAACATCTGACTGGTTCATATGTAACATAAAACTTTCGCCTATATAAAAAATATTTTATATAATGATTTAAGTATTCTGTTAAACAGGTACAAAAAAGGCACAGTAAAGTAAAAGGTTCATTCATTTACTCAGGTGCATTTGTTTAAACAAGAAACAGCCACAAGATTAACCCTTTCCCTATTCCAAGCTGAAGAAGGTCCCTTCTTTTATGAAGCAGGAGAAAAGCAAATTTTGGACAAACTGCAACATCCAATTGGCCAAAGCCACCCCTGGAATCCAGTGCTGGCAGCTTTTATCCCTCAAGCCCACTTGTTCTCTGCTTTGCAGATGTTATACAAACACTCCTTTGTGTAAGTGCAAACACACACACACAGACTTTCTCAAACATTTGTTGGAAGAGCTAAATTGCCGCTGAAATTCATTTTACAAGTTTAGAAACTCTACCAAACACTCTCTGTGAGCTCTATCCCTCTAAAGCTGCTACAGAGGTTGTGAATGTCCCATGCTCACCTGAATGTGCTGGTTTTGTACCAGGCAAAACCAAGAGAAAACAATTTTATTCTGCTTTGGTGTTACTACTTGAGCTACAGCCCCGGGCTCTCATTCTGACAACAGAGCCATTGTATACATATGAATAATCACTCTAAGTTTAATGAAGCTCCTCACATCTCCATTAACAATTGTTTTGGCTGCAAAAAGGCCCTGCCTATCAGCCCTGGAGGAGCCTGGAAACAGAGGAGCGATAATACTGGGAGGCTCACTTCGGGAAAGGCCGTGGTTTTCTGGTGATAGGACACAGAACTGCAAGGCAAAAAAAAAACCAAACTAAAGGGGTGAAATCACAGTGCCATGGCCCTCAGCAAGCTGAGATTTAATCCCAGTTTTCTGGCCTTGTTCTCACCAACTCTAAACAGAAAGAGATTTCAGAAAGCAGCGTGTGAGACCAGCTAGGACCTGGGGTCCATGTCAACCAGTCACAACATGTCTACAGTCTTCATCACACGCCAGCACTGGAAACCCCACCTCGGGTTTTTGTGTGTACAGAAAAATCAAAGCAACAATTTTGTTTGCAAGTGCAGTAGCTGTCAAATAAAAATATTTTAACTCATTTTGTTTTCCAACTGCTAGCAGTAGTGTTATGGGCAAATTACCCGCCAAATTAAATTTTAAGTCTGAATTGTTCATCTGTCTATTACAAAGGAAGCCTTCTCTGCAAGGAAATGAGCATTACTAATACAGCACTTCTGCACTGCAACTTCTTTCTTCCATTTCACTCTTGCCTCCAGCACCTGTCCTCCCACAGGTGGTGAATGCATTGGCATTGGCTTCACTGATGTCCATATGACAGTTTCATAGAGATAATGACGGATCTATAGCTTGCACTGTGCCCATAGTGGAAAATTTATTTCTTGCATCCCATGTAAGATTCCTCTGAGAGTTAAGGATGCTTTTATGCAGCAGGACTTGCATCTTCTGCAAGGGAGTAGTAGAAAACACTTTCCTGCTGAGATCCTGAAACTATCCCAAACTGTGGCAATCTTTAATTGCTGAGCATAAGTAAAACCTGCAATGAATGGCTGTAGCGTTTTCAAAACTCAATATAATAGTTATGCAGTTATTCTGCACTTCTCTTGTAGTTATTGCCTGTTGAGGAAGCAATTTCTGTCTTAAGCTCTGACTTATATTTCCAGTCTATTTCAATTCCTTGTTCACTGTAGTTTAATCCTACTTCAGGGGGTGTCAATCTTCCACAAAAATAACTTTGCTGGCAACCATTAGAATTGTGAATTCACTGGACGCCGGCAGAGCTAAAGAAGAGATGGCTGGGTTCAGGCAGCAGAAAACAAAACACTGAAAAACCCAAACAAAAAGCACAAGCCTAGGAACTAATCCTGATAATTCTCCTGGACTTTAAAAATCTTGGATTTAACACAAATAGCGATTTCCCAGCACACTCGTTTCTGCCACAGCACCCCTTCCTCCCCTGTGCTCAGCATTCACATTTTCATGGGCAATCATCACCTGCCTCTCATCCTGCCTAAAGAACGGCTTCCCTGTCCAAGACCTCGCTCCCAGTTTCCAGCTCTGACTGCAGCCCCAGGTGCCCCTCTTAGGAGCTGTCCCATAAAGGTGTGATGCCTTCTGGAGAGGCAGAGACCACCACCTGCCCTGGATCTGCCCAAGCCCAGCAGACCCTGGCCATCTTCCCCTACTGAGTCACCCTCCTGCTGCTCCCCAGCTGGAGCTGTGTCTTGGGAAGGGAGTGTTGGACTCATCCAGCTCCATGTGCAGGTCTGTGCTGGGGGTTGTCACTGCTCTCTGCTCGCTCCTCCCTGGCACTAACATCTGTCCCTGCCCCATGTGGAAGAGGGGGCTGGAAGTGAGCACCAACAGAAATCCTTGCAGAGAGGAGCCTCTCCAACGAGATAGTTCTGTGGTGATATGAGAATATATTAAATTCTACAGATTCCCCAGGGGAAGAAGAATATACAACAAAATGCCAATAATGTTTTCAAATGACAAAAGAAAAGTGTCTCTGCCCGCAGTGGTCAAGAATACCTCACTAAAACCAGATAATAGTTGAAATTTCTGGTATAAATACAATGCCTCTAACACAGTATTACTTAGCATCTGAAGTCTACACAGTACCAAAATCTGTTTAGGAAGAACAGTTAATGCTCATGCACGCACACAGTTCTATTCAAGATGTTTAGTCAAGCTCAGAAAAAGAAAAACAGTCTCACTTATTTATACATTTAAATTATGTTAAATCACATTAGCTCTTCAAAATTACCTCTGTTTTTCATAAAGCCTATGCACAAGTGTTCCTTTAACTCAATGGATGCTTTTATTGTAGGGAAAACTGAGCACCTGTAGCATGGCTTCTCCAGCATGTTTCGAATTAGAGGTTTAGGGTGGCTTCATGTTGACAGCTGAGACTTCAGATTTCACAATTTAATTCACCACCACAAAACACCATTAAAACCCTGCACTTTTTTTCTTTTTAAATTTCAGGTTGCAGGCTTTTCTGTCCTTGCAGGGCAGAACTCTCTTTAAGCCAGAACAATTTCTGGACTTGCAGGGTAAGCAAATGTCAGAATGGCAACTCTGTGGGAGATCTGACTATCAATCCTGAACTATTTAGTGTTGTTTCCAATGAATCTAACACTTTAAGAAAAGCATTAGAGTTCTCTGGTTTCTGCTCCTGCTTAGCCACTGATTTGCTCTATGGTTCTTTAAACCTTCCTGTGCTTTACCATTTGTCACATCCTCTTCACTCAGTCAGGTTGTGATCCAGTACCCTCAAAACCAAGGAAGCTTTCTTCTACTTACTGCTAGTTAAATCCTTAGAAATCCTAGGCAAATATATTTCATTTAACTATTTTTGCTATTATTAATATTAAATGAATACAAATAAGAAGGAGAGAGTGACCCAGGCAAAAAAGAATGACCCAGAAAGGGAATGAGCCAGCAAATGACCCAGGGAAAAGAAAGTATTTTGGCTTTCTTCCTCAGAATAGCTGTTGGTTTCCTCAAATGTCATTTTTAAAATTTTATTTGAAAGCATTAAAAAAATGCTGATTAACATTACAGCAGAAGCAAGCTTGGCTCTTGGTAGAGAAACATTATGACTTAGAGCCAAGGACTTATTTTTCACATGTGAATTATTTTTTGAACAGCATTTCCTGGCTCAGTGTCACTGCACCACAGATAGATATGACAGCAGATAAGTGTATGAGATTTTAGATCAACAAGAGTGTTACTTTTACAATGAATACATTTGTAGTCAGAGCTCAAAAGTGGTTTTATTTCTGCTGTGCATGAAAGATGTATTGCACACTGTTTTATTAATACACTTTTCTTCTTAAAATGGAATGTAATTCAAATTTTCTGACACTGCAGCTGCAATTTGATGGCTGGATTTCCTAACCATGTGGATTTACAGTAACAAACTCCTCAATTTTCTTTCCCCCTCCAGCTCACCTTTCTGCCACCTTGATTTATTTCTGTTTCACAGCTGTGCCTACCAAATGATTCTTGCTCTCACTCCACACTTTCCTCCCTCTTCCTGCAGCTGATCCAAACTAAAACACAGATTTTCTGGGAATGTGAAATTAAAGAACTCTCAGAGCAAGAATACAATGTCCAGAATTGAAGGGAACAATTTACCAGAGGGTGGGGGAAACAACCTGAAGGCTAGAGGTTCAAATTCAGAAAAATTTAAAAATTCTCAGCTTAGATTCCACCATCAGTAGTTGCTACAGCACACCAGGAACTCTTCCCTTCTATGAAATACACCCACCTCTAGGTAACCACCGTAAGCAGTAATTGCTTGAGTTACATAAATAAAGCCCCAAATATTCTGCTCTCAAAATCGGTGTTGCTGCTTTTAAGACTGGCCCCAGAAAACCTTAGTAGCACAAACATTATCCAAAAGGCAAACCAATCCAAATAAATAATGAAAACCAGATCGAAGCAGAGAACAAGGGAACACCAAGGACCAGCAAAATGAAATTATTGGGTAAAATACTGATGAAAACTGAGGGAGCTTTCCCTCAGCTCCTTCCCCTCTCCAGAGCAGCACAGACGTGAAGTGGATCTGGGTGCTGTGTCCCATCCAGCAGAGTTTCCCTTTCCTAGTGTTACACAGGGATTCAAAGGGGCAGAGCCCAGGATGAAACTGTAGCCCTGTGTTTACGTATTAATTACTGAACAGTTTCTTAACCTTGAGCCATATCCTAACGTAATGAGCTTGGGCATCCTTAAGTCTCTCAGAAAGGGAGCTGAAGGAAACCCTTTGGCTTGTCTTTACTCCTGAATATCCCTGCCCTGGGTCCTTGGTAGGGATGCTGGGACAGTGCCCGCCAGGGACAGGCTCTGAGGGAGCAGCAGAGTGTGCAGACCTCAATTACAGGGACACTGCACTTGCAGGGCAGCCCAGCTGCCAACCACGCAGAGATTTGCAGCGATAACAATTATACTTAAAGGCCTCACTACACGTCTGAATGCATTTACACATTCTCCTTTTACTCTCTATTTATTATTAATGGCAGCTCAACTAATATCAAGACCCCAGCGTGTTTGGCACCGTAGGTGCACAGAAGGGCAGCAAGTTCTTGCTCTGAGGAGTTTGCAGCCTAATTATAAATGACAGCAGATGGAGGGCAAACATTGTGAGCTGTTCTGCTTTTCATTAGGAAACTTAACTCAGGTAACAATTTATAACCAGATAGAAACAATTACACATTCAATCATGGGCCACAGACCAGGCTGCAGGCATATCCTGGTCAGCCTTACACGCTGTGTGACAGTGGCCACTTCCAGGACAGATAACCAGGTCCCAGGAGATTTGGGGCTTTACAGATGACCACCTGTATGGAGATTTTGCAGGAAGCAAACAGGAAAGCGTGCATTTAAATCCACATCTGTTCACCAGAGGACTTAGTGTGTAAGCCCAGAACATGCATCTGATGGCATTTTGCACTTCCTCACATTTTAGGTGTCATTCCTAAGTCCACCTTAAATTACCTGCCTATGTAACTTCATATTAATCATCTGTGAAGTCATTAAAGTCACAGGTTACCATTATAGTTCTCCACAAAAAGAGGATTTTGAGGTCGTAACTGACAAATGCTGTCCACCTGAGGGCCATACTGGTAATTCACCACGATGCTGCAGCCTTATGTGTTTTACACATATTGAAACTCTGCACCCAGCCTTGCTGTGGTGGCAGACCCATACCAGAGGCACCAGGCTCTGTAGGGCTGGGTATGAGGTGCACACTGGCATTTGAGGACCCCTCAGCTGTAGGAAAGCACTGGGGACTGAGATGAACTAACAGTGTGTGGGGGAACAGCTCCCATGGACAGCCCAGATATTAGGGAATAGGATAACACTGTACAGGGCCCTGAGGCTGGAGTGTCAGGAGTGGGTTCAAGCGAGCAAGGGGCCCTGTATCTCCCAGAGCACAGCTGAGCCTTGTGCCCTGAGTGGCAAACCCAGCTCTCCCCTCTCTGGGATGTCCTGAGCAGGATGTTTTTGCATTCAGCCCTCTCAGAGTCCATGCCTCAGTACTGCAGAGCACCAGAGACCCACCAGCTGTGCTTTAGATCTAAGAGATTAATGTCATGCTGAGACTTCATCTGCTGCATTTCCTACTGCTTTACAAGGACTCTGACTCTGCCGCCTGTCCTGTAGGATTGGCAGCTTGCTGAGCCCTTCCAGGGGCCCTGGGAGGACACCCTGGGAGGACCTCTTGTGCAGAACCTCGTTCGCAAACAACCAGCCCTCAAGTGCAGGAGGAGCCAAGCACCACACGTTCCACCGAAGCCAGCCAGTGCCACAGGGGACTCACCGCCCCAAACTCAGGACAAGAGCTGAATTTGCTAAAACGAGGTACAGAATCACAGCGCCACTTCCTGGGTCTGACAGAAAATGGGCATGTAAAGTTCAGATTCCCACGAGGGCATGCAGCTGTTTCAGGAAGCCAGAAGTACCTAGCAAGCTACTCATTACCAGCCACGTCCATGTAGAAGAAAGGTTATTCATTGCACCACACTGTGGGGATGACTGCATCAGCTAAGAGTCCTGGGCTTAAAAATCATTTTGTTCCCATTAGTAAATTCACAAACAACTCAGAACAGGGGCAAAGTTCTTTATGGCTCCCTCACTTCCAAGGCCTCCCCAGGCTACCTTTATCCACCTTCCACAGCTGAGACACCCAAGGCTCCTGTGACCCTTCCCCATGCAATGAGAGCACTCTCAGCCGCACATTTCCAGAGGAGATCTCTTTCCTGAGAAGCTACAACATGTCCATACCAGCTAAGGATACCGCAAGAACCAAACTCTTTCTGGTTATTCTCTATTCTCAAATAGACAAAGTTCACACAGAAAGAGGGGCAGGTCTCTCCAGAAGTCCCAGCTACCCACAGTGCAGATGCAGGCAGAGGGGAGCTCAGTGATCACACACACTGAGCCCTCCAGCAGCTCCCCGGGCTCAGCCTGCCATATGTGTGGAGGGTTGGCTCTCACACCCAGGCTTCTTCTTGTGGAGCCTAAACAGGGAGTCCAGCTATTGTTCTGGAGTAATAGTACAAATTCAGGATACATTTCACAGTGAAAAAGGGTGAGAAAACCATTTTGCTACCGCAAAAAATTAAAAAATTTACTTAGAATTGGACAATTCATCTTCTCGGATTTGGGCTTGTCAAACATAGCCTATGTGTCTTATGCAGATTCTGCAACCTTCTTTATGCCACAGCCGCATAAAATGTGAGGAAAAAGAAAAAGACAACTCAGGTAAAAATACTTCATATTTCAGACTTCTCCTTCCTAATAAGCAAAATTCTTGATAGAAGACTTTTGTCCCAGCCAGGCTACAAGAATGATGTACAGGGACTGCAGAAACGCTGAATGTCTTTTGAAGATCCTGATGATTCTCCCTCAGAGAAACCACCATGGATCAGCTAAAGAAGAAATTTGAGGAGGAGACTGCTGCATGTCCAGATTACACTCCTTCTTAGACACTATGCAGAACGGAAAAAAAAATATTTATACCCTTGGAAGACAGAATAATAATTTGAATTACAGGTCTCTCCTCCCAGGCAGCATCAGGATTAGACAACTGATGTAGAAAGCAAAAGATTTGAGGATGGCTTGAGACTTTACCACAGGAAATTTATGGCAAATTTTGAAAAAATCCTCAAGTCGCCCTTCAATCTTCTGTTCCTCACTTCAAATGATTTTTCAGATATTCCAGCAGGCCTGGGGAGAGGGCAATGAGTATGTGGGCATTGGTGACTTCAAGGTTGCCTGCACAGCAAATCAGCACCAGAAAGAGGGTGAAATCTCAAAGTCAAGGAGGGTGCTTTCTATCTCCCACACCTAATGTAATTATGAACTAGATTTTCTGGGAGAGCTCCTGCCTCTGCTGTGAGACACACGGCAGCTCGTGGCAGCCCAGGACTGATCCAGGGGCAGAGAACCTTCACCCCAGCAGCTGTGGGCTACGAGGGATTTCTCACCAGAACCATAAAGCAGAGCTGCACCATAGCACTGGGTGATGCAGATCAAGGAAGCCACAAGTGGTTTCTTGTTGCCCTGCACCCTCCACTACATCAGTTAGAAGCTGGCAAAAAACCTTCCCCTCTGGCTTTCTCAGGCTTTCAGCATATTCCAAGTAGGGGAAGGGCACCTTGGCTTGCAGCAGCACACGCCTGGCCTCCTCTCTCTCCTCACTCAGGTAATGGAGCTCCTGGAGGACTGTCAGCAGCACATCAGGGCTCACAGCATAAGCCATGCCATGCTGGAAGAAGCTGGACAGGCGATGGCTGTCACTAGGCCTTGTGGGGCAGGAAGAGTTGATCCTTAATGATTCCTACCCATTTCAGAGTGAATTCTGCAGCTGATAGGACACTTTTGAAAAGCAGCCCAAGAGAGGCACAACGCTCCATACGAATGGCCTCAGTACTGGGGACTCCACACCCTCACTTAACCTGGGACACAACTATTGAGGCACAGGGCCCTGGCAACACACAGAGGTTTTCTTCAATATGTGCTCTGATTTCATGGGGATATAAAGGAACAAAGGAAAAAACAAATACATATACACATTCATGCACAGCTGGAAAATATGAGTTTGATCTTGCAAAGTGAAGAAAGTGTCAGATCTTGTCAGTGACTTCATACTCATTGTGAAGCACAGAAGGTTTAATTTCTGCATCCTATTCCAACAAAGTTGCTCTGATTTTCAGGGAGTTTGGCTTTAACAATTGGACGAACATGATTATGAATGATTTGCATGAGGGACTTTCCCAGGCATGCTTTACAAGCTCCCTCAGACTGCTGAAATTGTGTCAGTCTTTTCTGTCTCACAGTAAAACTTTAAGATTTCTTTCCCAGCGACTTGGAACTGTGTGCACAGTACTTTGCTTTTAGGTGAAAACCTTTCCTATAAAAAAATCAGAGTATCTGGATCACTGTATCTTCTTTCTCATCTTCCTAGAGTCTTTCTCCCATCATGTTAATGTTGTAAGTTCTGCAAACAACAGTTCTTTGGGCAAAAATTAGGAAATGTTCTTTCCAGGCATTTAGCACTGAATCGTTATCTGTGTCTATGAGCCCTCTGAGAGTTTCACATAAATTCCAATTGCTTTTCCACTCCATTCTTTTTTCCATTCTTGAAGATGGTTGTTGCATAAAGGTCTTCAGGATTCTTTTTTTTATTATTATTATTTTTGATTTTTTTCTGTTCTATAAATTATCTGTTTCTACCTAGTAGTCTTTTCCTTTTCAGTGATTTACTTTCCTGTGAAGAGGAGGAAGGAAAAAGCAAGATTCAAATATGCAAGTAAATACCTAGATAACTGCAGAAATAGTCCAGTAACTACACACCACAAGATGGAAATCAGAAATAAAAATAAGAAGAATTATGCAGATAATAAGAACTGACACTTGTCAGACACATCGCGAGACTGCTGTGACCTCAGGCCTGTGGTCACAGAAGCCAAAATCAGTTAAAACCTGCAGAGAGCATTGCAGATCGCATTTAAGACTTCCACTGAGATCTCCACATTAGGAACTCTGCTATTATTTTAATTCTTGATTGATGATTGAATGTTTAAGTTCATTTGGGCTTTTGCTGTTTTGAAAATGAAACCTAACTAATGGTTTCATTGCAGTCTTAAGGAAGGCTTTGTTTCATGAGCAAAGCAAACACTTAGCAAAGGGTATGATTAAAGCCAGACAAGTAAATGTTTCACAGAGATAGTTTAGAAGCTACAGCATAGCAAAACAAGTATTTAGTTAAATGCTCTAAAATCTGACCTGTGTGCATAGATCCCCCCCTTTTGTCTCCCCCCATCTTTTTTTTTTGTTTTTTTTTTTTTTTTTTTAATTCTGTTCTTTTGCTTGAGATTTTATTCAAAACCACAAAGAGATTTTTTTGCAGCCCCAAAACAAGTTCTGGTGCCCAGTTTTTCAAGAGGACGTTGCCAGTAGTGAGCAGGCTAAACACAGTTTACTGAAACTGCCTTCAGCAAGTATGACAGAGTGCAAAATGGGGGTAAGGGGAAAAATCTGTGTCTTAATACTCCCAGCAGCTGCTGGAACAGCAGATCATACTGTTACCTTAAGTGCTTACCCAATAACTCACCAGGAACTAAACAGAAAGCTCAAATGGGCATTTATGCCCAGACATCAGAGGGCATTTCAGTGAGGAGCACACAGCCATTGCTCCAGGTGCTCATCCACAGAGCCAAGACACGGAGAGACGCAGCAGACCCGGGCCCTTCTCCGTCTGTTCCGCCCTTCCCCAGAGCAGGGGACGTTTTGGCAGCACAGCAGATCGCTCAGCACGGGCAGCCTGGCACGCAGGGCCGGGGAGGGCTGAGCCCAGGGGAGGGCTGAGCCCAGGCCAGGTACCAGCCCGGGCTGAGCCATCTGCGCGCTGAAGATCCGCCCATTGCGCGGGAGCAGCGACCCAGGCGTGATCCTTCTCCGCAGGAAAACTGCCGTCGGCATAAAAGGGTGGTTTCCTGCTAAACGGGGAAAGCAGTCGTCGGGAGCAAAGCTGTGCAAAGCCATTTGCTGCACTTCTAAACCTACGGGGTTTTCCTCTCTGCTCAAAAAAAGTTTCCAAGAAATCCTCGCTGCTCCTATCTGTAAATGCTAGTTTATGGAGAGGAGGGAAAACACAGGACAGGCAGTAAATCAGCCACTAAGTGAGCCAGAGTCCATTACCAAACGTTTTTCATTACATGTATGGCTTCACTAATTTCTGCAATGCGTTGTAGGCTATTTCTGGAAGCTTTAAAAATGCATGATGCTCCTGCATTTTAATACTTAACAGTATGGTTATTTCAGTTTATTAAGCACAAAAAAAGGGGGAATCTGCTTAACTGCAACTGGCTTTCATGTCACAAAAAGACTAAGCCAGTGCAAAAGCATCCAAGCAGGAACCCTATTTAAGTCCAGCATGAAGAAAACCTTTCTAGCCTCTTACACCAATTAGGATAATCTGGGTCTTTTGATGTTAAAATCCCCAAGAATCATATGGAAATCATAAAAAGCACAGTATTTAAAACAGACTCAGAACGCAGATAAAATCATTTTTCCTTTTTAACATTTCCACCAGAGCTGGGGGTTTGCTCTCGGACAGGGATGGTGAGGGAGGCTGTCTCTAAAAGCAGCCAATCATAAAACAAGGGAGCACCTGGGAGGCAAAGCTGGGACGCAGCTGGAGCTGGGCCAGGCAGGCACCGAGGCCAGCCCCAGGCCCTGGATGAAACTCCCAACCAGGGGAAAGGAGACTGAACAAGGACGCAGCTTCTGGAATCTCAGTCCTTGGATGCCTTGGTGGGCTTGTACAGCCTTCCCTAAGTGGATGGCATCCTTCATGACCGTAAACAAGGCTAAGGGAATTGAAATAACATGCTCGAATCTGTGCAATCAGTTATCTTTAGGTGAAAAGTACTTCAGCCTAGCATTGCTGCTTTACATTGGACAGTTTCTGAGGCATCCAAATTTCTCCAAGTGTCCTGCTTCCAAGGAATCTCAGGGCAAGAATTCTGTTTTCCTTGATGATTTAAAAAAAGACCACGGGCAGGAAAACAAGGGATGTTTTGCTGGATGAAGTTTTGCAGAGCTGGAGGGGTGTTTCATTCTCTTCAAACAAAATCCTGGTTAACATATTTTGCTGTGAAATCTGACACACAACAACAAACCTTTGTCAAAGCCACATACATATTGAGAGAGACAGAGAAGGCAATTTTACAATATTCTCCCAGACCATAACATTGTATTTTCTGGAGCTGATTACATACTACTGCTACATTTGTGCACGATGTTGTACAAAGCAAAGAGCCAAAGGGATGAGGAGGTGACAAGACCAGGGCAGAGGTGGAGACACCCAGCTCAAGAACCTTAAATTGGCATTCGAATAAACTGAAAAGTAAGCAAAACTGTTCGTGTTTATACAAGCAACTTGACTGTACTCTAAGAGAGGACAAGGGTATGAAACTATGTCCTTATAAAGTAATGCTCATCTTTTACTTATCTAACAAAAAGAAACACAGGAGAGAGGTCAGAGGCTGCTGAAGGAAAAATACCCCAAGTGTTAAGGCCAGAGAAATGGAAAACAAAGTTTAACAAAGACAGGAATATTTGCAGATGGAGCACACAGAAAACCCCCTTAAACCCAGCTTATTTTTCTATAAAAATAAACATGGAATATTGTCAGTGGCATGCACACCTCTGTGAGAACCTGATATTTAAATTGTCAGTTTGACAACCAATATAAATAACAGTAAAAAAAGAGTAGCATTACAGTTCTAATACATCTATAAAAAGAAAATTTGTATTAGTGTTAAATATGAATGTAAAATCAGCCTTCTAACTAATCACCACAATTTTCAGTTGTGTTACAAAAATCTCATACAGATTTTGAATTTACTTTTAAGTCTTAGAGTAGCACCAGAGCTGTAATTAATATTAATTACAACTTCCATAATTTCACAGTGCCTGAATTGCTTGCTATTCCTAGTATTTGTAGGAAACAAGCCACGCAGTTCCTGGCACAAATATTATTCCTTATTAGTTTTGCAGCTGAATAATATTCAGCCTGTAACAGAATTCTCTTAGGACTGAAAAGTACTCTTGTGCACACGGGTACACGCACAAAAACAACTGAAAGCTAAAAGCAAACTTGCCGAGAACTTCTGGGTCAGCTTTTGACATCACCCATAGGAATGAAATCAGACACCGACCAATCCGGCACCATGAGGCTGGCAGCACAAAATAAACAAAAGCCGGGCCCAGGGCTCCACAATGAGGAAGGGAAGTGGAAGAGACTATTGTTCCGAAAGCTTTTAAATGATGTTGCTTTATTTATTTCTTTTGACAATGCCTGAACTGAATCTTTAAAAAGGGAAAGGACCCTGTCCCCCCCGCCCCCCGGGATCTGTTAAAGCAGAGTGCGGGGGGTTCTTTGCCCCGTCGCTGTTTGTTCTCCCGGACAATGTTGTGCGCGCCCTGTAAAGCGCACAGCGCTGTCCCGGCGTGTGGGAAGGCAGCGTTCTTCCAGCATCTCCACAGAGCCTCAGCTTCGACACTCGCTGCCAGATTTTCTGAAAAGCTGGGCAGCCCGGGTGCTAAGCTCTTTTCAAAATCTGACCCTTATTTAGGTGCCTTCCAGGAAGCTGAGGTCTTTAGAAATCTGGCAGCGAGCACAGATACTGAGCATTTCGGGAAGCTGGGGCAAGAACTGCGCGGTGAAACCGCTTCATCTGGGTGTTCCTCCCGGGAGAAAAGTGACATAGAAAAGGCTCTTTCGGTCTCCTGGCTCCGTGCAGCGCTGAACCTGCCCGGGCTGAAGCCCCTGCATGAGCCCATAGGTGATTATTCACACGAGTGGGCCGAGGAGGACAGTGTGACAGCCGCGGCTGGTGCGCAGCCGATGGATGATTCACTCCTTGGACACTCTAACCTGTCACTGAACTCCAAAGATTTAGGATTAGGCCCAGAGTTCACTAAAAGC
Source organism: Aleadryas rufinucha (assembly GCA_013397815.1). NCBI lineage: Eukaryota > Metazoa > Chordata > Aves > Passeriformes > Aleadryas > Aleadryas rufinucha. The sequence continues at coordinate 138,831 of VZTH01000735.1, forward strand.
ACACATGGCGTGGGGGTTTTTTTCAAAGTTCAGCTCAGCTGAACAAAGCTGGCTGAATGACTTCAATCCTCTCAGTGCTTCCCCAAGGAAAAAAGGGAAAAAAGCAAAGCAACATGTGTCTGCAGTTGGGACTGAACCTGCTGCCCCTTTCCCACTCCTCACCACGCTGCACAGTCAAGTGTACAGCGGTGAGCACATGCATTCCAGAGGGAAAAGATAAACGTGGACCCTGGAGTTGTACAGGTAAAGGATATCAGTCATTCCTACATCTTTAAGAAAGTAGACCTTTTTCTACTCTTGCCAAGAAAATTAGTCCTAAGGTGCACACAAATAATTACATATTGTGGAACAGTAAATTATTACAAATGCCATAGAATTCAAGCAGCCCCAAGCCTGGGCCAGATTTTAAAATGTTTTGCAGATGTTTATGGTTTGCTGCAAAACTTTTGTCAAGCTACCCACACAACACAGCATTTACTGAAGGATTTTGGCACATGGTAATTCATTTTCTTTGCACAGGTGTTGCATTCCAGAAATATTTTGTCTTCTTACAGAAGACTGCTGGAATTCTACTTTAAAAAAATCATCATGAAAGAAACCAGATCCTCTCATATAAGAAAGAAGAAATGCTCCCCAAAATCAGTTCATTTGCCTTTTCTTTCTTTTCAGGTAAAGAAACAGGTAACAGGTAAAAATATATTCAAAATATGTTGCAGAAGTCTGGTATTTCTGCAAAACTCACAAACTGGGAAAGCACAGTCCGCTACAGGCTGAAGCCCCAGCTGGCCTCTGATAAGAGATACTGGAGTACCAGGTCCCAGTAGAGTTCCAGTGGTTGATTTTACTTACTGGGAGCTCACAGCTGGTGGGACTAGTGAGCTTTGCTACTACTTGCCTGCAGCAGAGACCCACGGAAGGAGATTTTGCCCAGCGAGCCCCAGGCAGAGCCGCCGTGGGGCACAGGGGCAGGAGCAGCGTGGGCAGCAGCAGCAGCAGCATCCCCACGTGCCTCCGTCACCTCGGCCCCGCCACAAAGGCACCACGTGCACCCGCAGGGCTCCCTTTTGTCCCCAGCTTTTATTCCACACCACGTGGGGCAGGAAGCAGAACACAAAACGGGGCTCTGCAGCACTTTGGACCTTTCCTTGACTGAAAGGCTGCCTGGAGGCGAAGCAAAATGAAACCCTTGGGATTGAACAACTTTGCCTTTTAAGCATATGGAAATTAAACATTAAGCCTAAAAAATTTTCCAGGAGCAGATATGAATCCAGATATAATATTGCTTTGTAGATATGGAAAAATACAACCAGCTATCTTCAACTTCCTAGACGTGCAAGCCACTAAGTTTTCCTTCAGGGGAGGAAAGCAAAGATGAAAATGCCAAAGGACTGTTAACCTTTAGAGACACATTTTAAGAGATAACATGACTGAACTCAGATAAATCGGAATTAAATTTAATCAACCTCCCACTCCTAAGCGACACTATCAGAAGAGAAAAATCTACAATTAGGGAAGAAACAGAAGGAAATTCAGACATCTTAAACTGAGCAAGCTTCCATCTCTGCTGTGCAACTTCCTGATGATACTAAATACTGCAATTCCCATGTGCAGTATTACAGACTTGCTGTCTTAACAGTCCTCTTATGAGTAATCAGTGGAAGGGAACATTTAAATAATGTTTTGGAGTGCATATTATCTAGATTTGGCTGTTGTTCTCTCATTTAGAGCAAAATGAGTCTAAATTTACAATTTAAATACTTTGCATCAAATCCTTAAACCACCCTTCTCGTTCTGTGAATGGAGCTGCTAACATTTTTGTGCTCCAATATAGCACCTAGGAATATATAATCCTTTAATCTTTTGCTCTCTGGCTCCACCCACAAGTCCCTGGCACTAATTTCAGAGTACAGACTGTGATGTTTCAAATGAGCTAAGCCTTAGAGTAAGATGGACTGTTACAGCCAGGAATGTGTTGCCAAAAGTGCTGCCATGAAAATAGGTGTGAAGGTACCTGCAAAAGGAATGTCAGTTTCTAAGGGATGGATAAGGAGTGTTCCAGCATGAATATTAAAGCCTATATTAAAAGAAGTTTAAAAGAAGTTTAAATATATATCATTAAAATACCGACCCTCCTATTGAGTGCATTTTTTTGTTTTTCCAAATTAAACTACTAAGTTATGATAACCTATACCACTTTTATCTTATCCTAAACTTGTTTTTAAAGAAATTAATGTGCTTTTATGCATGTGTCACTACTCACTCTTAATTTTTCTGGAGAAAGCTAAGCCATTGAGTGGACAGCTTTCACTGCCTAGGCATCTAAAACAGCTTATTGAAGCTTTGCCCTGGGGGTTTTTTCAACAGTATTTTTTTCTGCAAGTTACAGCAACAACTCTCTTAATTTTCAGGTAGTTCAGTTTATAATTAGTTCACTGTAAGTTAGGAAAACAATTAGAAAAGCAGGAAAATTTGTTTTCCTCTTTGCATTCATGAATAAAACTGAGATGTGCAATTATAGACTACATAAGTGGCCCACAAATTTTGAGGCACTTGGTGTTCAGAACCAATGGGCTCAATGCTGTAGCTGTAGATATTAGTTTTGTGTAACAGATCAGCTTTAAAAGCACAACATATTTCAATTAAAATTTTTGCCTTGTATTCCAGAACATCAAACATAGACCACTAAAGCAGTCTTGAAACATCACTTTTGTGTATTTTAATTGAATTTAAACTACTATGAATGAATTGCACGACATTAAAAGATCTATTATTTGTACTAAGAAAGGAAAATCACTGTTTTCTAGCAAAAGTAGAGTGTAAAAATGTAGAATGTGAGTAAATGTCCGTAAGCAGTGCACGTGTGCTCAGAGAAACCCAACTGTGCACAACAAACAGCTCTGGTTAACAAATTATATTGACCAATAAAACTGAGTCTTTGTTCAGGAAAGTAACTGGAAAGCAAAAATGCAAAACAAGATTACACTTAATTATTTAAATCAAAGTGCTCTGCTTGTTGATTTAAATTGTGATTAAAATCAGGGATTTAAATTAATCCACTCTGGATTGCATAAACACCACCTTAATAAGAGGGAGCAGTAGCTTCATCACCCAAGTCATTCAGGAAGAGCACGGTGATGGAGCACAAAGGAGACTGAGGAAGTTCATTAATGAACATCCCTCTGCTGCCCAAACTCTCCCATTTTTCCCAAAGAGAGAGAAAGCAAATGCATGAGTGGGAGGGAGTGTTGACAGCAGTGTGCATGCATAAAAACATGCACAGGTACTATAAGGTAAAATAATGGTGATAATTTTTCATTAAAAGCTGGATTTCCCTCTCACACAAAATAAAGCAATTACTCATGCATTCCCATTATTCTTTTTTGTTTTAGCACTGAGGTCCCCAGGACAGTCCATGCTCATACTTGCCCATTAGCAGGCACATGAAGCCTACTCCCCGTTCAGCTGATACTGACATTTAGTCAGCGTGCCACTTGAGCAGAAAGCAGTACGAAATGTTATACTGAAAAGGACTTAGCTCTGCACTCAGATACCCACACCCAACCCCTGTTCCAGCTGCTACCAAATCCTGGACTCAACATTTCTTCCTAGATAGCAGGGAGACGAGTAGCACAAACTAAACAGTACAACTTATTGTTAAAGGAGAGGTGCTGCAACGTAACTAAATGTCCAATGCATTGCCAGGGTGATCAAAATACCAATATAAGGACAAAGGAGCATAAACTCAAGTACTTGACAGTGCAACCTACAGCACATTTACTCCAAGGACGCTTTAATATCTTATATGAGAACATCCTCTCAAATAATATGATTTAATTTTCAGCAGAGGTCCAATTACAACTCAATGAAAGCAGCTAAGCCTTTCTTCTTTCTGCTTCGCAGCTTGATTTTGAAGGACAAACTACCCTGGTTGAGCCTACTTCTAAGGAACTACTTTTCTTCTTTGATTCTACAAGAAAGTGTTTTACAATCCAGAGAGGATGAGTCATCAGAAAATCCTTGTCTCGTTGCCAAAAACCTGCCCCTCTTCATTATGAACATAAAGATAAAAGCTCTTACAGTACATTAGCTGGCATACGCCTACACAGACAGTACAAATAAATTAATTGTGCCTAGCCTCAAACATCCAAAGAGGTGTAGTAGGAGCTCAGTCCATCTTGTTTCATTAACAAATTAAACTGTAATAGAGCATCAACAGTTCTCTTATGTACATAACCTTGGCTGTTGCATAGAAAGGTTTTGCAGGTATCATGAATCCTTATAAATGTACATGGCAATTCTTCAGCTACTCACACTAGTTTGCATAAACTACATAAACACCAACAAAAATTGTATATGCTGGAAAAAGCTTATTAAAGTTGAACTAAAGGATATGGGATGTTGGTCTATTCAGAAGCTGCACAGGATTTTGGAACCCAAGCCTGAGGTAGTGGTGTTTATTAAAAAGGGAATTTTGAGTATGACACTATTCGACACATGAACAAATTGTCTTGCATCTGACAAGAAAGGCAAGTATAGCTGGAAGTGTGAGTGGACTGTGTCCACTCTGCTACATTCAGGTTCCTAATTCAGAATTTGAAAATTTGCACTACCTGCAAACATCAAGGTTATTTCATAAAAATATACACACGTGTATTGTACAACTCAGACGATGAGAATACAGATCAAAAGGGAAGTCACTGGGTAAAGTATTGTACATGGACCAGGGGTCAGAATTACTGGAGATAATCAACATTTACCATCAAACTCCTGCTACAGATGAACTGTTTTCCTTCTGGAATGCTCACAATCTTTAGCATGAGAAAGTTATACACAACCAACTTGAAAAACAAGTTTAACTCTACTTAGCCACAAGCTAAGATTACACCCTCAAACACACCTTTCTAAGATTTCTTATGAGAGGTTTGTTTGTGCAATACAGTTAAGGGCAATTTGTTAAAATTGCTCTGTGATTTTCTTTATCCTTTAACTGCGTAATTTAAGCAACCTGCATTTCATCAGTTCAAAGAATTTTTTTTTTGTAATTATGTATTTCTGCTTTTACCTCCTCAAAATAGAAAAGCTGTAGAGAGAGAATACAGAAAAAAGAACGGATGAGAGAGACTGAGCTCAATGTAGCACAGAAAGAAACTTCTTAATTAATGAGAACAGAAAGTGAGTTAACATAAAACATGAGGATTCAGAAATATCTGCCATGTGTGCTACTGCCGCTTTACCTCTTTGGCCTCTGACCTCAGGGCTGGGAAAAGCCAAAGAGAAAGACAAGGCAAAGCAGTGCTGATAGCCAAAGGCCAGCACCTCCCGCCTGTCTGAAGCCCCGGTGACCCCGGTACAGAGGATTTTACCCCCTGTGTTTCGGACAGGCAGTTGTTAAGATGCCACCCAGGGTACAGCGGGGCACGGCCACGGCTGTGACATTCTGGACAGCTCTCAGCCAGGGCTGCCTTCCAGCTTCATCCCTCCTTGAGTTCCACTTCAACCAGAGGCAGTGTTTTCCTTCTCCTCCTGGCTGAGGGAAGCACACTGCTGCTATCTGATGTAGGTAGCTGTTACGTGGTATTGCACGTGTGGACACGGCCTCAGCGGCTCCCAAACTGTGACCAAGACATGGATGCACACCTTAGAGCAGGCTGTGGCTCACTGCTCCCATTGCACATGCACTTTGGTTTTTTCCAGAGATCAGTTTTGACAGGCACCAAGGCCAGTGCAGACATACTGGCCCAGACTCGTGACATCACCTGATTAATAAATCCAAGGAAGGTTTGGCAGCTCTGGCTACGGGCAGCCAGCCCGTGGGAGAGCAGCAGCCACGCATCAGATAATGCAGTGCTAACTCACTGCCCTATGCACTGCTTCAATCAATAAACAACTTTCTCATCAGCCCACTGTAACCATCTGCTTATAGGGCCCCTTCTGTAAGCCCCAAGGGCCCCCAAAAGCAGAGACCAAGCCCTGCTGTCAGAGCTCCCACTCCTGCCCCCAGCCAGTGGGATCCATGGGGTGCCGAGGATGTCATGCGCATGTAGCAATGGCAGTGCCACAACAGGGAGGTGACAAAGAGCCCAGAGACTGCGACCCTGCCTCACTGAACAGAGCCCAGACCCTGCCCCAGCACCACAGCCAAACACAGGAGCCTCACTGAGCACCCTCCATCCCACCAGAGCACAGCCAGGCTTGTGACCCTCAAAAATGAGGCTACTGTAAGTCCTTTCTTTTCCCCCTTCCTTTATGAACAACACCTCCTTATTGCAGAATGATACGAGCGCTTAATTAGTGCTATGGGTTAATCACTCAGCCCAAGGAGTTTCCCTCTGGTCCATGAATAAAGGAAGCCAACCCAGGTTCCCATTATCCAGCTACCAGCATGGGCTCTAATTAAGCTCCCTCTTCAGCCAAAGCCAACCACAGCCATCACACAGATACATAATGTCTGATGTATAACTGGTGATATCCTCTCTTTTATGGGGTTAATACTTGCCCTTGGGGATAATTGTGCAGGACTTTAGATGAGAGATTCCCATAAAAGGCACTAAGAGTCACCCAGCTCAAACCACACATAACTCAAGCTAGTTTACCCCTTTGCATTATTTAAATGTCTCTCTTTAATGTGAATGCATCAATTTAAAGGCACAGTGCTGCCAGCGCTCCGGGCAGGCAGTTCTTCTCTGGCGACCAAATGTGTCTGTTCAGAATTTAAATTTGCATGCATTTCAGAAATGTGCTATTCCTAGGCCTCTTGGCTGTCAGGGAACACAGGCAGGAGCCTGCCATTCCCACTGCTGTCAGGGAGGGGCTGCTGTACCTGGGGGTCAGGCAGGTGTGGGGCTGAGCCCCTCTGTCCTGCTGCACATACTGAAATCCAGCACACTGGCATTTCCAACCATTGGTGCTGGCAATTCTCCCGACTCCAGAAGCGCACCTGGACACTCTGTGCGTGGACCCGGAGAAGGAAGAGAAGCCACTGGCCCTCCTGGCCCTTCCACTCTGCTTCCCTGTTCCTGGTTCTGGCTCAGGCTGTCCTTGAAAGCACTTCTGCTGAATCAAAATTTACACCAGTACATGCAGGTAACCAGAGACTTTTCCCAATCACTTACAGCTTGGCCTTCCATTTTAAGATTACAATTTTTTTTCCCCTCGGGTTTATATTTACACAAAGACTACCACAAGGTTCAAGTTACAGTAATTAATGAAATTTAACTACATTAATAGGGAGAGAGCCTTTTTAAGAACAATTTTGGTTTTAATGTTAAAAAATGCAGTAATAAGAGGAGGTAGAAATATTTTCATTTGATTGTTTGTTTCTTTCTCTGGCTACATGTATGAACTTGTTTCCTGGTCAAGGGGAATTTTTGCAGGTAGGAAAAAAATAATTCTGCCATCCACTCAGTCCTTGAGTGTCTTGTTTTTACAAGGCAGAAAGGTTTTGTCTGTCAGGTTACCTAGGAGTGAAAGTTATGTCTCATAATCCATAATTCTATTGCCTGTTACACACCATCTGGTGACACAGTCAAAGATAATCTGATTTCTGTCCTTTAAAAACATCACATAGCTGTATCATGTGGTGCATGCAATATGATAAATGACTTATTTAAATATGCTATTTCTGTGCAGTTTACAATTTCATGGTCACTCTCAGCTAACATGAAAGCAGCTTTGAACAGGGGTTTTATTGATTGTTATTTCAAATATCTGAATCCTTAACTGAGGTTTTTACCTATTTACAGTTACACCTAAAATTGTTTGATTAAACAGCTAACATCTAACCAACCTTTAAGAAGCTTTTATTGGAATCAAAAGTTTTGCATCTACAATGGAACAAATACCATGACAAAGCTGTTCCATGTCCCAAAAGCACCAATGTCTTTTCCCAGTGTCTTTACCAGGAAGAGCCTGATATAATTTAATTCCAGACTACTCACTCAGTCTGTTGCAGGAGTTCTCAAGTATTTCCACAGATTCTGGAAGTCTACCCAGAAAAAACTCCTTGCAAGATAATCATCCATCAATACATCTGCAGGTTTGCAGCAGGTTTGCTTTTGTCACTTTATTTTCAGTCTCCAGAATAGTTAAGTGAGCTGCCAAAAGTTGAATCCTCACAAAATAAATCAAATAAAGAGAATCAACCATGCTGGGCAAAAGAAAGCTCTTACACAACTAACCTGGTGAAGGGAAATAGGCCATTTGCTGTTGCTCAACTCCTTTGCCAAACTGTTTCAGTGGCCCTTACATTCTCCAAGGCCAAACCTTCAAACAACAATCTCATCCCCTTCTGATGCACAAGACACACCCAAGACATTTTCAGGAGGGGTGGAAAGTAGTAAAAGAAGATTTCTGTGATTTGCAGTCAGGTTCTTCTGGGAAGATTGCATATTTCTAGGAGGCTATAATGTACACATGCATCTGTACCTCTGATACAATCACATAATCACCATTCAGATCTAAATAGCTATTTTTCCATGCAGATTTTTATTACTTTCTCTTCCTGGAATAATTAACGACTTTCAGATTTTTTTAACTTAGGAGAAGACTTAATTTTCACCTGACTCTTCAATTACAACTCCGAATAATTCCCATTTTCCTTGCAGACTGTCAGGCTGCTGTGCCCTTTGCTCTGGTAGATTTTGTTCCCAGCAGAGCCTCTGGGCAGAACACAAGCCTACAATAATCTCATTTAGTGATACACCTGCATCACTCACCGGGATTTTCCACAGTCTCAGGCTTCATTTGGAGAGAGGAAGACAGCAGTGCTCCACTGAAAGCCAATTCCTTGCAGAGTTTCATGTCGGGCCCAGGTGCTCGGATGCCAGGCCACGCTCCATGGGGAGGCAGGGAACATTCCCGAAACCTGGCAGGGACAGGATGGCACAGGAGCCCCAGGTGCGAGGTCACAGGTGCTCCATTGCCCTGCTCCTCTCTTGCACACACACCTGCAGAGCCCTAAGAGCACCGGTCCTCATCCACACAGCACGGAAAGCTCATCCCATTTCCTCTGCCCTCTAAATCCGATCATCCCACTCGTGCTCCCTCTGACCAGGTTGTCCAGCTGCCTGTGCCTGTCAGGTACATTCTGCTACTAGGAGGGATTTGGATAAAGCATTTAAGTATCTGGCAAGCATTTTCGTCAATGAAGACATACTAAGAGCTAGGCAATCATATTTTTAACTGTGCTGCCTGCCAGATAAGTGCACAAACTTCCAATAGCAAAGAAATGAGGTAATTTTGGTCAACTGCCAAAATCAGCACATTTCCTCTTTTGGTTCTGGATGCTGCACCTCCACACTCCACAGTGTGTGACAAGGCATGAGCGGGAGGTGTAGTCTCTCAGGAAAAAAAAATAAAAACGAAACTGGTGGATGTTAGGTTTTTTCTTTTTTAAAAAAAAAGGGGTGGGGAAGGAAAAGGGAGGGGGGGAGAATCAGGATGTGTCCTGATGTCACATGACCTCCTCCTGAAGATCCATTTAATTGGAGTTTAGTATAACCTTCCTAAGAAGATGTCAATACTTTATCCTGATGTTATAGCAGTGTAAAGCCTCATCCTGTTAAGGAATTTGAAAGGCTTACAGGAGGGATGCAGCTTGTGGTTAGAAGGCTGGACTGGAATTTAGTAGATCAGAATTAAACCCTGATCCTGCCACAATGTTCTGTGGGGCTTGAGCAAGACTCCTAAATTCCCTTGCCTGAGACCCTGTCTTGAGCCTGGTCTTGTGTATTTAAAAACTAAGTTTTCCTGAGCTGGGAATATCTCTTTGCAGTAGAGCAGAGTCTGGAACAGTGGATTTTGGGTGCTCATTTGGCCTCTTAATGCTAATGCAGCACAGACCGAAATGACAGTAGTGGTAATAATAATAATAATTATCTCTCAGTCTTTATTTTCAAGTTAATGTCTGCCAAAAATGTTAGAGAAGTTTCTCCTTGTGGCAACTACTGTATTTATGTGCATAATTTACAAGCAGCTCATCTGAATAATTTGAATTTTTTATTAAGATTATTTTCTCATTTTCCATTGAGAAGCCTTTTTAGATACTGACTCACTTTCAGCCTTGTAGGGAAAAGTGCCAAGCATTTGTTTTTCTTCTGTCTGCAGTAGTTATTTGACTCCTGCATTAAACTCAGCAAAGCCAAAACTGAGTAGGAACAATCTTAATTTAATTATTAAATATATTTCAAGCTTCACTGTGATTTTAAAAAGAACTTTCATGTGGGGTAGTGGAAATGTGCCAGGGAAATCTAAAAGAACTGTATGTAATCCTCTGTCTCCACCCCTCCCTTCTTCCAGCCTCTCTCAAAAGGAGGTTAGGTGAACCCAAATCTAGCGGAGTCAGGGTGAGCCAGTTTCACTTTAGGTTTGCTTGGCAAAAAGTTGCCAGGGCATCCTGCCAAGCCTGCCACTTTTGAGATAAATATGACTTTCTTTCAGGGCAGTTTTATGAGGGGCACAGCAAGAGGCTCATATACTCTGGCAATTCAATTGCAGATTTAGCTACGCAGCAGCTGCCGCTGCTCCATTATAAACAACAGCTCGCTCTGAAGTTCTGCTAAGAAGTTTACAAAAGGGACAGTGTATTTATCTGACGTCTGCTACAGTGCTGTGCAGATACACAGATGGCCTTTGACTCTCACCTTCTGCATCACACCCAGCCAAACCCGGTCCCACAGAAAGGGTTAGGCTTTAAATTTGCCTGCTCTTTTCCTGACGACGCTCCCCTCATCTATCTGACAATCAGAGCCAGCTTACTTTCCTTGGGAGGGTCAGATTGGCAGATGAACTACAGTGAGGAGAGGAAACATGTTAAGTATGAAAACATTCTCATACGCTCTCACAGGAAAAGGATGTAGCTAACAATAAAAGAGAATACTGCATTTCTCTGCCAAACTTTATCGTACAAGATTATGCATTTCCAAAACTTACATTTATACCAGTTAAATTTCAGTAGTGCTACATCCACAGGAGGCATATTCCAAAGCACCCTTCCTATACTCCCCCATAGTCAGTCAGTTCTGGAGGTTTCCTTCTGAGGTCAGGCACATGGATCACCACAGGATAATGCCACTGGAGGGTAACTGGAGTCTAACTCCCACCAGAGTGCTGGGAGTGGCAAAGTGAAGAGCTCCACCACTTCAGAGTGCCACGAGTGATCCCTCAGGGAACACCTCCAGGAGCCACAGGGCTGGCAGGGACTGCTTGAAGCGAGCTCCCTTCCCCAGGTCCTCACCCCTGTGCTGCTGGCCCGGCCTCATGCTGGGCACAAACACCCTTTGCTGTGCAGTTGGAAGGATAATTACTTAAAGTTCATCCTTCCTGCTCTGGAGTCCCCTGTACTTCCTCAGTTTTGCACAGCTGGAACAGTGAAGCCAAGGAGCTGATAAAAGTATGGTCTGGGCTGGCTTTGGACAGCTTGCCCTTTCCTGGCTTAATGACCATATCATCTGCAGTTTCACTGAAAAGCTCCAGCTCTGACTGCCCTGGTCAAGTTTCACAGCTTTTTGTCCCTTTTTGGGGAGCAATCAGAATGAGCTTTTTGATGGGCCATCCCTAGTCCAAGCGTTATTCCCAGAAATGCACTGGTCAGCACAGACCCACTGACCTTTGTTTGGTTTCCTCAGTCCCACCTGGGCAGCTGATTTTGACTTGTTCCTCGTTTTGTTCACCTGTGGACAAGTCTGCCAAACAGGCAGCACAAGTGGTTTCTGCTGCACACACGCTGCTGGACAGACTTTTGCAAGCAGCCCTTGGTTTACATTCGGTGTCTAACGAGTGGAGTGAAACCCCAGGTCAATATCTGCACTCAATTCTACAAATGTAAAAGAAAAAAGAAAAGCTGCTGGTGGGTCATTCTCAGAAAGGAATCCAGGGCTCTGAAAGTTGCCTTCTTCTCATGGATCTGGAATCACTGTATGCGATGAAAGCAGTCTATCAACAGTTCATCATAAAACATTCTCTGAGATTTTATGTCCCAAATTATGTATATGATTGTTTGGCCTGTTTGGTGACTTAGTGTAGTGGGAAATCTAAATCACTGTTACTACACCTCTAACTAAGGATTTTTAAACTATTATTTTAATTAAAAAGGGAAAAAAAAAAAAGACAAGTTCTCAGAAAAAAATACCTCAAAAAAGCTGTGATCATTCTTTGAGCAGCCTTAAATATGAACTTGATACCTCTTCTGGTCCTGGGACACACCAGTGCTAGCATGTTATTTCTGCAAGGACTGAGATCTATGCATTTGTTTCTGCACTTAAAAATGGTTCTTCACATACATTTTCATAATAAAGCACTTTATAACTGCTACCCAATTATTGCTTAGAGCATTAAGTAACAAGGTATTATTACTCCAATTTTACAGAAGGGAACAAATCATGGAATCTGAAATACTTATTCTGCTTTTGCGTAGGCTTTCTCATATTAATTAATTATGAGACTTAATTACACTTAATCTCACCACTCCAAGCCAATTAGGGAAAACTGGGTAAAGAAGCAGGGAAATCTGTCTTGGAGACAATCACTTACACTGAAAACAGTTTCCACATAGGTATGTAAAAGGACTTTGCGAACGTTAACTTGCCCCCTCGAAGCAACAGGATGGATTTTCCTCTGATTTTTCCCTACTGTCCCTACACCAGTAATCTGAGCTGTGATCACTTCTCCCAGCTTCCTCTCTCAACTCTGCCCCAGCAACCAAATGCAAATCTCTGCTCCCTGACTTGTGCCTTAATCACATGATCACCTTCCTGCCCAGAAGCAGTAAAAAAAATCTCCAGGCATGTTAAAATCACCAGATTAGAAGAGCTCTAATCTGGTGATTTAAAGGGTCGGTCAGAGTTGGTATATGAGACAGGTAGGTAGATACAGACAGACAGATAGATAGAGATATAGAGAGAAATGTTGCAAACTATTCATAGCTTTCTATTTATTTTGTATCTACAGCAATTTTATTTACTGAAGTTTGTCCCACAGGAGGAATGGTAAATCCTCTAAAGCATCACTTTAAAAGTTTTTCTTACATTGAAGTATCTATGAACACCCTCTGCTGAAACATTAATTCACTATTTCCCACAGCACTTAGCCACAGGGACTCACAACACATTTCAATGCCTTCAACAGCAGCAGCATTCCACAGGGAACCATTCTCCAATTTCCAAGTCATGGCTCTTACAAAGATGGACTAAGCCAAGGCAAACTGGCCTTTTTTATATTAATACCAACTGATCCTCCCATAAAATGTGCACATTTAAAATCAGAGGAGAAACAAGAGCTATTATCTTTTGCAGTTTGTCTAAAGAGGGCTATGAGTTCAAGTAAGTCTACTTGATTAAAACTGGGGAGAGATATTGAACTGACAAATACTAGATTTTTCCTTAATTTCTTTACTCTGTTTGCCAGTGAGTGAGGTCTTCTATAAAAGACTTTGTGAATAAAGGTGTAAGTGCAAGCGGAGGAGACTCCATTCATTTATGACTTTGACTTCTCTGGAGCCAAGATTTCACCCAGTCTTCACAGTTGTGACCTTTTGTGCTCAGTCTGGCCTATTCCAGCAGAACATTCAGTCTGTGCTCGTGGCAATTATGCCTTGTTTGCATCACACCATGACACGCGTGCTACGAGAGTTTCACACGCCGCAATGTACCACAGCTTATTTTAAACGCTCTCCAGTTCCCCAAGTGAGCCTCATGGCATGGCAGCAGAATTAAATACAATGGGATCTGGCAGGCTGCATTCACAGGACTGCGTTGTAAAAACAGGGAAAATAAACATTAGCATTTTGACTGTTTCTTGTAGTTTTTCTAAATATTCTTAAGTGAAACAGAAAATACTTTGCTGAGCCTGAAAAACCAAAGAATTTGCAGATGCAGTCAAATTAGGCAGTTTTCAAATATACATTCTTCCTTACAGTGCAAAGCTCTCCCCCTTCTTTGCCCAGTGATGCTTCCACTAGGCCAGCAAAGGGTAGCTACAGCGTAAAACATTCAGAGATAACCTGGGCATTCAAAAGACTGAGATGCTCAAATCCTCACCTGAATTCCCACACCTAATGACAGCTTTATCCTCTCCCAAGTACACCACTAGGTCTCCTAAGGTAGATGCCACCCCCCTTCATTCAGGCACAGAGGGGGGATGGCCAGGATCTCCCTCTGGAAGCCTTTAAAGGCACACAGCTCTCTCCTCTGAATATACTGATAACTAGAAACTTTCATGACTAAGACTTGCTTACCAGGCACCAAAAATTTAGCAATAATTTCAGTACACAGTCCTTGTAATTTGGCTCCCATCTTCCAAGCTTCAGAACAGACACTTTCCTCGAATATGCAAGATACAAATTGAATTGTTAAGACAAATATCAGCATAAATTCTGTGTTAATGAGACTCATGTCTCTTCCATGCTTTTAATACTAACCCCCGAGCATAATTATTATATTTAGTGTCTAGGGCAGCAACACTTCCTACTCAGCACCTGTCATGGGTCCAGCAATTAATTGCATACCACTGACCTTCACAGAACACCATGGAAATGTTATTACCGTACAACTCAATTGCAGCTGTAGGACACTGCCCCAGAACTATGCCTTATTACAAAAAAATCATGTGCTTACAAAAGGGATAGCTGAGCCAACCAAACTATTTATAATTTGCGAGAATGAAAAACATTTCAGAAGGTTTGCAACATACATACACAAAAAAAAAAAATTTGCAGCCTTAATACAAGACAAATGTTACCAAGATTCACATTATAGACAAAAGAGGAATGGAAAATATTCCCCGAAGTCATAATGGCAGGGTTATGCAGTATGCTATTTAAAAGCTATTCACCAATGTCTTCTTCCTTTTAGCCAGAACTCTACGGTAGAAATCCAATTGAAGAAAGTCAATTAATCGAAATTGTGGTTCTACAACGCAGGGATTGGATGTGTAAGATGAAGCAGCTGAAGGAAAGGACTACACTTGCTTACCCGACTCAGTCCTAGGCCCTGGTCTGCCACCTTGGAGTTACCTCCCTGCCAGTTTGCTGCTTCAAGGGGGCTACACCCTGCTTATGTCCTGCTGCTGTGGCTTAACCCCAGCTGACAAATCCAAAACACGGCCCCACACCAAATACAATAAAGAAAATTAACTCTATCCCAGCCCAGAGCAGCACATCTGCCTTACTCTCTTCTTTTAACAAAATGCTGCGACTCAGCACATTTCTTCTGAGTTCAAGAGTCTCCTTGCTCCTTTCCAAACCAAAGGGTTCACAAAATAAATAATTATTACATGACTACTCTACTTTCAAACTGGCATGCTAATGTAGGAGCTAATGTAAGTCAGGGCAAGGAGACTTTCTCCCTGGTTTCAAGGGCTGCGTCCAGGATGAAATAACTTGTCACGCCCAGAATTCCAACACCAGCTTCCAAGTTCCCAGGCTCGAGTGACCCAGCAGGACACAAAACTCCACACTCACACATCTGCACCTGCTGCAGACTCAGGGAAGGAAAGGGACAGTGCAAGAGGTGTCTTAGGCTTTGTGGAAGGTGTACACATGCACCACGGAGCACCAAGACCTGCTGCTTTGATGGTTTGCACCGTCCTTGTGCACTTCCAAGGCGTTACCCAAATTTCTTGCTGGAGGCTGGCAACACACCCACGTGCATGGTGAGGCAAAATACCCTTCCCCTAAAGTCAAAACCCAAAGAATACCAAGAGATAACTATGGAGAAAACTGGAGGTCACTACTTGGTTTGCATCTCCCAAACACCTTGTTTGATTTTCCACAAGCAATGAAAAATGCTTCCCACCAGGACAAATTCCTCACATCTCAGGCAACGCATTTAATTTCACCAAAATACAGTTACAGTTGGGTTTACCATGTCAGTCCAGTTTCACATCTTTTTTGGTTAAAGATTTGTAATCTACACTGCCAATGGCAGTAAGATTACCCAGCAAACAAAGCCCATCAACAATGCTTTGCTTTGAAGAATCACCTACATGTGGAATGATATCTGCAAGGAAATTCAGGGCTCTGTGATGTGAGAAATCTCTGAGATTTTGTTGTGAGGGTTTTTTTTTTCCCTAAGAAGTTCATTAAAATTTTTCAGTTGATATAATAGATTCTTCCATCTCTTCAATACAGCAGAGGAAATGAAGTGAAACTAGCTTCATTGTAATGGAAAAGTGATCTCATAATTTAATTCACTTTGCTCCCTAATCACAGATGCTCAGAGAGTACAAGCTAGGGAAGGAAGGTGTAAAGTGATGTTGCAGCGTAGCACCCACAATTAAAAATCTCCTTTCCTGAAGAAGTCTGGGTTGCAAATCAGAATGGAGCACACATGTTATTGAGATTACTGAAAAGTTGTGGGCAAGGTCATGATTTAGAGGCAACAACCCTGCTCTGTTTGAAACTAAATTCAAAATTTCCATTGATTCTGCTGACACCTTGGCTTAGATATTCTTGAGGCCTGATCACAGAGCATATTAATACACATATAGGTGCCTACAATGACTTGCTATACAGCCTGATGTAAAAAAGAAGTTACAAAGCGAATGCAAAGATGACAGACAAGCCTCCCCTCTCCCAGCCAGGAAAGCTTTTATTGCCACCTCTTCAACACTTCTGCCAGAAGTCCCCTCCGCCCGCCTGGCCCCTCCAGCTGCCCAAAGTGTCTCCTCCAGACAGCACTGCTGAGCAGGCAGAGCATGGATTAAACAGTATTACATGTTCTTTCTGTCATTTTGTTTTCAGTAATTTAGAAAATCATTTTTCTCTTTGTGGATATTTTTAAATAGGGTAAGGGAGGTGTTACAGGAAAAAAAAATCTCCAAGATCAGAATATATCAGAAACTTGACAATACTTAACATGTCATTGTGACCATGAATATGTACAGAAACACACACACACATATACAATTAAAGTATTTTGGAGGAGGTTTAAAAAAATAAAAAACATGTTCAACAGGAAGAGTCTGTTTAATGCAGGATTTAAGCAAGGCTCTTCCATTTGCATAGATCACTTACAGCAACAGCAATTCATTAAATTCTCCCATAAAATCACGCTATATTTTGTCTAAAGTGACACATTCCTTGCAGATCACAGTGCCTTTCTCATGCTGTTAATAAGATAATCTGCTACATGAGGCTTACAAATCCATTTAAATTGATTTTAATTAATGAATCAATCACTAGCCACTGATGATTTGGTCTACAGACAGCAAGCAATTCAAAGCCTCAGGCTTCTAATCCAAAACCAAAATCCACATTAGAGCAACAGGACATCTCTCTGATCGATAGCAACACAAAGATGTTCAGTTCATACACATTCAAAGTGTATGAACTTGATCAAAATGTATCTCCAGATCTTATGCATTACAATTCCCATATTCAGGACTGTTCAACTAGAAAAGCAATATTAAATCATTTACATTTCTTTGCAAGGGGAAAAAATTAAATCAAGCACAACTACAACCTGTTTCTAAAGTTTAGATGCTTATTCCACTTGAAGGTTTTTCCCTTTGTTCTTAAACAATCCGTTGTTTAACATTAATTAATAGAAAATTGCACTTCTTATGATCACAAACAGGAACAATGCTTTTTACATTTGCTTTGATGCCGTGAAAAGCCACTGCTATTCTCCACTGCTCAAGTGCTTACCTTTTCCCTTAAAGAGAAAACAGGAAAGAAGCAAGATTTCTGTCCCAAAATCAGCAAGCAGAAGCAGCGGGAAGAACATCCTTGTTATTGTAGTAAGTTAATTATTATAATTATTGTTATTACAAGAAGGTAATTACAATGCAGTAAGTTAAATCCACAATGGGTGGTGTGATGCTGAACACTGCAATCCCTGAAGCAGCAGCATCTGGCTCCCCATGGGGACACACCTGAGTGAGGCTGCCTCTCCTGTGTGCACAAACAGCTGGTGCTCCAGCACAGCATCTGTGACTCAAGCACCACTTGAACTAGCCCAGAGAAAGGAAGGAATGATGCATGCCTCCCCAGGATCCTCCTTCAGGGATGCAAGCATCTTCCAGGGAAAAGATGCTCCTTCTTCGAACATGACAGGGAAGGAAAGGTGAGACAGGAAGGATGGGCCATCTTGCCTCCAAAACAGTCTCATGTTTATACAGCTACACGGTGCTCAGCTGAAGCCACCCTGCTCACACGATGCTCTGCACTGCACGAGCCTCATGGCACAGATCTCTGTGTGTCTGGGATGGGACTCTGCACTGACTCCTCAGCCTCACAAAACCTTGCCCTCAGAAGCAGAGCAGGAGGCACTTGGAGATCACTACAAACTTCCTGTACCACAGAAGTTGGTGCTGAGAATTGCAATCATGGAGCAGTTCTGCTGGTTTTGATTTCTTCAAACACTCTCTGCACCTTTATGGTCCACTAGCATCCCTTTAAATATTTTAAGAGAAATCCTGATCCCTCCAATTCAACAAAGCAGCTTGCTTGGATGCTCACTGTCATGCCAAGGGTCCCAGCAACCCAGCTCAGCACAGCACCATTATGATAAAACACATGCAGTGGTGTCTCCCTGGAGGGATGCTACCAGCCCTGCTGAGGGGGAAAACAGCAGTTGGCATGAGCTGTAGGAAAAGTGCCATGAAAACCATGCTGACACAAACCTGACAATCAGGAGGGGACAGCCTCTGCCTCTCCCCTAAGGGCAACCTCACATACAGTCCCTCCAAGGCTCCAATGTCATTGCCTGAGCAAGGCACTGACTCTCTCCAGGTCTTTCCCACAGGCATGGAGTTGCACAGAGAGCGGGAAGAGGTGGCAAAGTCTCTGTTATGGATATCAGTCTCCACATGAAAGGGATCCCAGCACCCAGCTGCCTTCAAGGTGGTCTGTGTTCCCTCCTTTGTGCCCCAGCCCAATCCTCTTCTGTCCTTCTGGACACACACCTGACTCCAGCGGGGACAGCAGCATGGGATCAGCTGTGCCAGCCCTTTGGCTCCAGAACTCTCCAAGTACCCACCATCACACTGAGGGTCAACTCACCAGCACGGAGCTGCACCAGCTAAGAGAGGATCCAACTTTTATCTTGCTTTATTAAAGCAATTTCACATGTTATCTGATGCAAAAGAAGGTGTTGCCTAATGTGCAGTAACCATCCTGCCTTTTTAAATGAAGAGCTCTGTATTTGTTTTTAATCAATACTGCAACACAGTTTAACTAACCCTGTCAAAATTAGACTTGGGGTTTTTTTAATGCAATATCTACTAATTTATTGCTCTCAAGACTCTTGTATCTTCTTCCTAGTTTGTTAAAAACAAATGATGTTTTGGAAGGAAGAATAAAAAGAATAATTAAAGAAGGTGGATTTGGCTTTTATGTGCTGCTAATTAATTAGAGAGTTAAATTAACCAAATAATAAGTACAAGATACCAAACTATCTTTCATAATATTTAAGAAAAGCATAAAGGGCTGGACACTTTCCAGGTGTAAACACATTAAGATCAACATTGTACCAAGCCTGAATCAGGCCCCATTAGCTCAAAAAGGTAAATAGTGCATCCCCTTGCACAGATGTCAGAGCATACACGCACTCCAAGTTTAAAGGACAAATTCTGCAGCCAACAGTGCTCCACTGACATAGAGACAATCAATGTGTCCTTGATTATGAGGAGGCAAACAGTTTTCACTGCAAAAAAAGGAGACTGAAAAACAAATCATGTGTTTTTATTTTATAAGTTCCAAGTTTGGGTTGGGTTTTTTTCAAGCCCTTTTGGAGCACTGAAACAGAATAAAAATAGTTTGTTGCACAAGCATAAAACAAAGTAACTGCTAAATAAACATTTTAAATTTACTCCTATGTCTTCAGTTCTCACTCCCATTAGTCTTCAGGAGCTGGACGATTTCACTAAAATATCTTCCTGTTTTCTGGAAAACTGATTAGATGCATTTTGTCCAAGAATGGTGCCATAATGTGCTCCCTTTATTTCACATGCTGAATATCACTGCTGGAAAATGTACTGTAGCACAGAACATAGTATATGCCAATGCATCCTGACATTCAAATCAAGACCACAAATTATAAACAGTTTCAGCAAATTGACTGGAGTGCCTTTGTTCCTCAGACATACATCTTCCTATTGCTTACAAAAGCAGCATATACTAACCACGAACGCTGCTATAGCCAGTACTGGGAAAGGAAGTTATTGAAGCCTGGATTTCCTGCTTTCAGCCCAAGCCAAGAACTGTGAGGCTTGTAGTGGTTTCAGGAACTGACTCATCTAATGATTCATGGATAAGATACTGGTTTTAATATATTTCTGATCATAAGACTCAAACTTCAAAAACAGTGATGCTTAATTTTTATTTTAAAGTAAAAAAAAAAGTACATAAATCAAGCAAACAAATATTGTCATGGGACGCACAGGCTAATAATTATAAATGCGTTTTACAGTGAGCTCTGTTTAAAAAAAAAATGGTGTGTTAAACGTCCTGGAAATTCATTTCAAGAGGATGTTGACATTGAATTTAAAATCCACCGTTTAAAACTTGAGTACTTTCGTTGCAGTCCTGATACAGCTGAAATTCAAGTGGAGAGCAGCTGGGACATCAATGCATTTTTAGATGTACCCTTAGGTACAGGTATGACTGCTACGCCCGAATCAATGAATCCTAGAGCTACCATTGTTAATGCACCTGGCTTCTGTAGCTGTGTACAGAAAGTATCATCAGAGACTGGCTGGTAACAAACACTCGGGTGTTTGAAACAGCAGGAAAGTTTTGTTTCAGGAGTGACTGAAACTGCCATGGTCAATCGTAAAGCAATGACTAACACTGGATTTTAAGTGCTCACACACACACACCTGCGTTTCGTGCTAATTCAGAATTCAAGCCCAGCCATCTTTATGCATTTAGCTCTTCCAGAGGGAAGCACGCCTTCCAGAGCATCAAAATGCTTTTTGCCCACAACACAAATCTCATCAGTATGCTGTAACTTGAACTGCCAAGCTCTTGCACCTAAAAAATAGCTGGTGATGGAAGCTGAATTCTGCCAGGCTCATGTATGGAAAAGTACTGGTTTACTTTTTAATTTCTAAACTGCAAACTGCAGTCACTCACACTCTCAGTGCAGCCTGGTGGGCATGGAGGGGGACGTTAGCATTTCTATATCTCACCCTGTGCACAACTAGCACAAGGAAAAAAAAATAAAGAAAACAAAATGCATCTTACTTGGAGGAAAAGAAAAAAGAAAAGCAAAGAAAAAACCAGCAGTTAAAACACTTGACAAGAAAAGGCCAAAGTGCGCTCCGTGGCTGGCAGTCATTTTATGGCTATAGTCCTACAGCAGATTTACTTAGATGACGTCAGTGGCTCCAATCCAGCTTTTCTTTGGTAGCATTTACCACTTGCCTCTTGAAGCCTCCACTATGCTACAGAGCAGTAGACCATAATCAAAATTCCCTTTGTGAAATAGAGTTTACCTCAGGGCACAGAGGCATTGCGAGCTGAATTGCAGGCTCTTCACCCTGTACTGCATGCCCAGAAATAAATAACCTACAATACTGTACTCTCCTTAATACAGAAGAACCATTAAAAGCAGCCTGCTACCTAAAAAAGGGTTCTTTAATTTGTTTCCAAAATCTCAGAAGCCAGAATATTAGTTAATTTTCCAAGCAACCAAAAACTACAATAATTCTACTACCCTTTGGACTTCTTCATATTGTTTTTAGAGATTTTGGATGATAAAGTTATTTACGGGTCACTGTTTTACCAGCAAAAATTATTACTAATGCTAGAGGCTAAAGTGAATCTGTATAGGAAGCTGCATATTTAAAACTGTCCCTCAAATGTGCCCCTTCAACTGCTAATCTACAGCTGCTCAGTAAGCATATAGTAAATACACCAAGAAGCAGAGCAAGACATTACTGTGCATACGTAATGGTCAATCTAATGAGCAAAATGCACATTACTTGGAGCTGTGGATTTCTTATCACAAAGCAGTGGCTGAAACCAATGGAACACCAGTAAAGCCAAGTCAAGGAGATACCAAATAAAGTAAAACTTCACAGGCTCTGAAGTTTAACCAAAATAACCCCCACAACCATATGGAAGATGTATCTTATAGAACTAAACAAACATAGATTTGTTACGTTTTAATGCACCCATCAATCCGAAGACAGCCATACTCATTAGGGGTGATAACTGGATACATTAGTGAACTGAAAATTGCCTCTCACAGTTAAGCACTCAGAAATAACTCACAGGGAAGATGCACACATGCCTCAGAGAGCTGAAAGTCTCAATACCCTTCCTTTCCCAGGGTCTTTGCTTACCTTGCCCCTAATCACACCAGAATGAGAGATCACAGGTCTAATCTGCAATGAGCCAGAGGCCAAAAAATGCTACTCTCAAACTGCACGAGTCACATCATGGACCTGAACTCTAAATCTGAATTCAAAACAGATTTAAAACTTGAGGTGATCCCCAAACCAGCTCTAAGTGGACAGACACACACATTTCATGTCCCAGCAGAGAAACCAGCAGCTCTTTAGCAGCCTCAGATGCCAAGCCAAGGGCAGGAAGCCTTTCTCATCTTCTCCAGATGCCAATGTCAGCTGAGGCAGAGCAGCAAGGTGGGAGCATTGCCTCTCACTTCACTGCCCACCCAGCTGGCCCTGGGTGCTGTGTCAGCTCCTGCCTTTTCTAGGCAGTTCAACCGGGTGGACTTCAGTGAAATGGTAAAGAATGGCCACTGCTCAGACTGTCCATATTTCTCTGTTTCAAACGGACAGGAGAAAAATTTACTTCTCTTTGACCTCTTTTCATTGGTAAAAAAAGTGGTATCAGCAAACAGATTCAGAAGATGATTGTAAATTTCTTTGAGAGAGAATCTAGTCCTTTTCTTGGTCATTAAGGATCTGGATATGAAAGGCATGACGGGCACAAGTGGCCCTTTGTTTTCAATACCCAGGCCAAGAAAGGACTGGAAGCAGCAGAAATTGCGATGGGCAAAGGGAGTCCAGAGTGACACCACGTCCGTGAGCAGCAGCACAGGAGAGGGGATAAGGAGGACCTGGCAAGATGGATTGCAAAAGGAGGGAAACAAAAAAATCACAACGATCCAAAGGCAGGAGAGCTTAACCAAGTGCAGCCCAAGAGCAAGTATGTGTATTCCCAAAGAAAAGGAGGGTGCTGGCAACCAGGGACAGCTGTGGTGCCCTGCAAGGAACAGTGAGACCGTGCCTGTAGGGCAGGGGACAGAGGAATGTGCTGCAAGGTCAGAGAGCAACACAGGCACATCCAACCCTAAGGACAGCACGGAGGCACTGAATGGAACACTGTATTTATGGCTGGAGACTTCTCCTGCAACAAAATAATGACTCCCAAAGAAAGGCAGGGGCAGGGGGAAGATGAAGGAACTTCCATTGAATCTTCCAGTCTTCTCCAAGGCTTTCAGTTGATCATGGAAAAAGCAGGGAAAAAAAAAAAATCTTGAAATATCATCTGACAGCAGATATAGGGACACTACTGTTTTTAAAGGTTAATTTTTCTGAAAGAATGAAGGTAAAACCAAGGATGTGGAAAATGAAACTGTTTACAGAGTTTTGCCTTTTTATTTTAAACTGTAAACCAGCTTTAGGACAAAAAAAAAGTATGCACTCGTAGTGGTCATAGATTAAGTGTGAAAAAAATTTCCTTTCTCCCACTGATTATTGTCCCAGGTCACCATATTTTTTTAAATTGAGATACACATAACAAAGGCTTAAATCCCCTAAACCTCCACGAATTTACCTTTTCTTCCAAAGTCTGTTCTGACATTTTCTCCTCTCAAAACCAAAATGTCATTCCTGAATTATAATCTCCCAACAGAAAGACAACCACGTCAAAAAAAAAAAACACACCACACCAAAACCAAACAAACCATGCCAGCTAATTCCAAAAATAAGCACCACTGTTCACAGCACCATGAGGTGAATGAATGGTGAGAGATTCCACCAAGGGAATAATTATGATGTCTATAATGTTAAGGAATAATTTGGCACCAAAAATACCCAAGGCCATACTGGTTGGCGATTCAAACACGAAGCATATCAAAACACTACTGATAAGCTAAATTAACAGATAGCTTATCTGAAGCATATACTGGCCATATGGTGCCACAACTTCTGTTGCCTGTTGCTGGCATAACAATAGGCTACTGCAGTCTTAGACTGGAAGCACTATTTGACAAACTGTCAACAGCATTTTTATTTTTTTTGCAGCGCTCTAGGGCAATGGCACACTCGCCTATTTGCATTTTTTTTTTAAACAGGTGAACAAAGAGTAAACCAGATGTCGACTTTAGAAATCGAGCTGTCTGGATCAGGAGATTTAACAGAGGCAGGCATACTGCTACAGCTCAAATCTAGACAATGAGCTTTTCTAAAAACACTCTGGCCTAGGGGAGTGGCTATTTAAAACACTTGGCTTCTTTTATTTCAGCACTATGGAAGTGAATTCTACTCTTAAGTGCCAGCTCAAATGAAGTCATTTTGTTTCACTGGGGCTTTCTTTGCATTGCAGAAATGTAGCATGTACTGTAGTAACGGAAAAGACAAAAAAATGGGGGGGAGTGTGTGATGTGGAAACCAGCAATCTGATCACATACCAAAAAAAAAATCTTTGAAAGGACAATTCAAGTGCAAGTTACATGAAATTTACTTTTCTCTCCGAGAGAAAAAAACCAAAACAAAACAAAACAAAAAAAAAAAAAACCAACACCCCAACACAACCAAAACAAAACTACCAACAAAAAATAAAACCCAAACCGCTTCTGAGTGCTTTAGAAAGACCTGATTTGTACAACCCCCTCAAGCTCCACAAAGACAAGGGACACCGACCACTATGGACCATTAGCAATGGGACTTGAATATGTTACAGAAACACGTTCAGTTAATACCAAAAGTACCATGAAAGTTGTCTTCCTGCTTTATTTTAAAAAATTAAATCTTACTATTTGAGGAGAAAAAAATCTTTTCATAACACAGTTATTATCTACCCAGTCACTTCAAAAATTGACAAAATAAAAAATACTGTCAATCAATATATAGTAGATCTGTCTATGATATTCAGTTATGAAAATGTGCTTTTAGCTGTGTGCTGTAGGAATGTGAAAGACATAATGAGAAAAATAGATAACTTTCTGTTCTAATAATCTGTTCTGCTTTGATAGGCAGTTATGGGAACATATTTATTTTCTGACTTATACCCAGCTAAGTATGTAGCATTTTTAGATTATCTTTTCAAATTGTTCTTGAACATTCTCAGTTAAAAAAAAACAACTCCTTTCATGTTAAGTTGAGATTGCACTTGAACTCTTTCCAAAAGCCAGAGCTGTACTGAATTATGATAATTAGAAAGCTGTGCGCATAAAAGGCAGCACAGTTGATGCATTTAAAAAAGTTCATGCCAGAGAATATAAGTTCAATATGTTCTCACATAATTAACATTTCCCATCATTAGCAGCAGTTTTCAGTTCATGTATCTGTAAAAACAACAGCACTCGTCATTGTTTTAGATTCCCAGTCAATAGCATTTTAATAGTTTTACACATAATCCTAAACTTTCCTTCCCTTCCCCCTCCCCGCACATGGAGATTTCACGTTCTACCTCCTGACCTGCTAGCAAATAAACTTGGATTCTGTGCTCATGTGTTCCTGCTGCCACACAGACTGACCCCGGCCCGAAAGTTTAGGGGAAACCTAACAAGAGCTAGAAACCCAAGAGGGCCGTTGCAAAGGTCCAGCAGGATGCAGGGGGAATAATCACGTTGTTCCAGTAAACAATGAGGAGAAGACAAAGAACAAAAAGTTGTAGGTGATACCTTCGACTGGACAGGAGCCAAACTAAAACAGGCTGCCTCTGAGGAACCAGGCACAGGCTGCAGGGACCAGGAAATGGGGTCAGAGCCCTGCACCAACTGGGCAAGTGTCTGCAAACCCTTCACGCCCTCCGCAGATTTCCATCGCGTTCGGGACGTATGTACAAAAATTCATTCAACAAATGAGGGCATGTAGCACATGATGGGTTGCTCTTTGAGACTTCCTGGGTAGAATATCTCCAATTAGTTGTTAGGAGCTGGATTTTGACTTCAATCCCTGTATTTTGAAATTAAGTTAATTCTGGTGGAACATTAATAACCTGATCCAGTATAAAAGTTGTTGAATCTGCATCAACATGGACAGAAATTTGGGCTTTACCAATAACAAGATAAAACTCACAGTGATTGCAGTGGGATCAGGATTTCATACAAAAATGAGAGGTTTGTTGTATTAAATCAGAAAACACTTAGCTCAATTTTATGTGACAGATCTGAGGAGCAGATTTGAAGTTGCTCTCTCAAAGGATTTAAGTCTGCAACTTTTCACTCTCTTCTGTTTTGGAAATGAGCAATCATTAAAACCAAACACAAAATTATTCCAGGAAATATTATTCTATCCTTGTTTCACTTGCAAAAGTCAAAAGGAGTTTTGTCCAAGAACAGAGTGCAAGATACGGTCATAAAGTGGGAATTTATTGCAGAGATTTTTCTTCTAAAACTGTGTCTTCAGTATAGCTTAGAGTCAGTTGGCTTTACAGTAAATAATGCCATTAATCTGTTCATATATCACAGGATGCAATTTAAATTATACACCACTTGCACAAACTGCCACAAACCCTCTAACAGCCCTTGCTTTCAGGGAGATGATTTATACCTCCTGAAAGTTCTAAAATTTTGTTGAGATTCAAATAATTTTTTAACAGTAAAGGACTGCAGTTTAGGAATATAAAACATCCCTGCTCGCGGCGAGCGCTAACGGCAAAGCGCAACACAGCGACACAGCAGTAATTAAACCTCAAATCCCAGAAATAAGGATTATTTCTCTCATGAAAAGGTAGGTCCCTCTGATGAACTGGGGACTTCAAAAATCATTTCTAAAGGGCCAATTTGCACCCTCATTACAGCCAATATAATCCAGCAACAGGCTGTATGAAGTTGATGGAATTAACCTGAATTTAGACCAGATTTCTGAAAAGTCAGCCCTCACCTCATATTTGCATGTGCTATGAATAAGAGACCAAATGGAATGAATGATCAGCTGTTAATAGAAATTTGCCTTCAAGTCTTAGGCAGATTACAAGTTAAGCAGAACATAAGCCCCATGCAGAAATTTGAAAAAGTATCTGTGTCAAAACAATATTATTTTAAATCAAAGATGTCCTTCTTTAGACATCAAATATCACACTAACCACATACATAAAGCATATGCTGTAAATATCTTAGTATTTGATCCAGCAAATGTTTATTCCTATGAGTCATCCTGGTCACTTTAACCTGAGTAAGGATTGGATCCAGCAAGTATTTTCTTCTTAAATAAATGGACTCACTACAAAAAGACAGCTTTTAAACCATCTCTGGAGGGGTACAGGATTAATATTATGACACGAAGAAATACCAGATAGAATGAGTGATATATATATATATCTACATATAGACAGATAGATATATGTATGGTGTATATCCAGTAAGAAACCATGTGTTCATAACAGGTTTGAAGGTAACCTTCTCCCAAACACATTCAGAACTGTACAGTAAATCTCCATGTTTTGGGAACAGTCTTAGGCACCTTCTAACAAAGTCAGATTACTTTTGGTGAAATTCTTCCAACAGTGTAAGCATCCTACTTTACAGATTGAGAACTGACGGCTGTATCATAAAACACGACTGCATATTTTTACCTTTCCCTTTTTCTGAAGTGAAAGACACCAGTATTTCTCTATAGCTCCAGAAGTTTTTATTCCTGTATTGCCTGTACCTCACCTTGAAAGTTTGCTTACAATATTATCACAAAGGCAGCTTAAACAGAAAGAAGGAAGAAATGTTTTTTTTCCTCTGCATGTGACTCAACTGAACTTAACTTTTTCAGGCATGGACAAACAAAGCCTAGAAACCACTTTAACGATATCCAAAACCACTACAGCGTCCAGCAGCAACAATAACAAAAAAACATTGGTTCCAAATGACACCAAACACACTACATACATGCTCACACATCTCCACAAATCACAACACACTATCATTGCTCAGCTGGACACTCACAGCCAGGTCCACTTCGTAACAAAGTTTCTGCTGTTCCTTTTGAGCTGTTTAATTAAAACTCCTTTAAGCACACTCTGTCTTTATTAAGACTCCTGTCAAATCAACATTTGTCCCCTGCTTCACTGCTCGCATACACCCCACTCAGCACTGACTAAGAAACTGGAGAATATAAAACCATAATTTGAATCTCAAGAGCTGTTGTTACACTCTCCTGGCTGAAAAGGCCAATAACATTTACTTCACTAACGTGGTGTATGCAGAATTGATGCTCAAAATACACCAAACGTGTTTAGTGATAAAGTACTTCCCAAAGGTATTTCTAGATTGCTAAGAAGAAAAATTGAAAGAAATCCTTTGCATCCAAAATTTCTGCTTGGTCAGCTGATAAAAACCTGGAGCAAACAAAACGCAGAATTATCCCTACTAGTATAGGAAACACCTTATGACCTAATTAAACTCCAGTGCAGTGTGAAAAGACATGTTTTACCACAAAGGTGAAAAAATAAATGTACCTCTAAAATGTTTACCCTTAATGAAAATAATTTGAAAAAGTTGATTTTAAAAACTTGCAATTCGAGAACGTGATCCAAATATAAAATCTTCAGTTTAGTGTTTCAAGAACAACAACTATATTAATTACTGTACTTCTATTCCCAGATAAAGGATGCATGTGTGTATATAAAAATATATATATTCATATACAAACAAACATGCAAGCTTCCCTCCCACCCCCAGAAGTAATTTAATATACAGGTCTGTGTCATTTTTTAATAGCACCATCTCACCATCAGTACAATCTAATATTCTGTAATGGTATTCCCCAACTATTTATAGAGATAGAATACATCATACATTACAGACACACATTCCCAATCTAGGGTTGTAAGAAGAATCCTACATAATTTTAAATTAAGTCCTAATGTAATTATAATCATTTTTGTTTTCATATTCAATTTCAGGTAGCACTTAGTTATTTACATGAATTTTCCTGTTACAGGCATTCCCACAGAGATTTCCATATTAGATGTGCTGCATAATAACTGAGCATGCAGCTAGGGAGAGCAGCATGTTATCCATACAGCTCCCAGCTTTGCCATTACCCAGGTCAGACAGCTCTGTAAAACCGCTAACTGGCAATATTGCATTTCTAAACTTTATCAGCACGAAGAGAAAGCAAATATGCTCCTGCTAATACAGGAATACAGCTGCATATGTACTTTTTCTCCCTGAGGCTCTGCCATTTCGGCTTACATTTCTTATAAATGCTATTTTAAGTCAGAAAACACCAGAACAATCCGATGTTTCTTGGCCTTTCTTGCCTAGATGGTGTTCAACAAGGAACAGTTAAAAAATACTGGGAGCCATTTACATTCAGAGAGCACAGGGCAGAACTGCTCCCTAACTTTACAGCACTTCTGGAGGTCACTTTTCATTTCTTCATATCAAAGGCAGGCACTTGTTTCTAATAAGTTAACAACTCTCCTGAGAAACGTGGGTGGCTGGTATTTCATTGTTTCATAAATATTTTTATACTGGTAACACCATTCAACTTAAAACAGATTTCAAGAGGAGAAAAATCATGACTAGGACCGTGTTCAACAGAGGTAGGAACGCGAACTTTTTTACTTGGTGAAAACAGAGATTATTTCCCCCCTCCTCTCGCTTTATTTCGCCTCGCTGTTTTTGTTTGGTTGTGTGGAGGGGGCCGCTTTGTTTTAATTTGGGTACAAAAGCCGCACTGTATAACTTTTCCCTCCCCCTTGGAAGTGCACTTCCTTTGAAAGCGCTCCTCTGCGAACAAAGGCTGCCACCGGCCCTCCGCACCAGCGCCGGGGACAGCTGTGCGATGGAGCTCTTCAAAACCTCGCCGAGAAAAGAAAAAAAAACCCTGCGGTTCCTACCGAAAGGAAGTTTTCCAGGGACAATCTCCTCGGTGTTGCTGTAACTGCGACTTTGTCTTTTTTGGATACAATGTTTCTGCTGACTCCCGAAAATTTTCCACTTGAATGTGCAATTAACCAGCAGCGGCGGCAGCAGCAGCTCTGGAGAAGGAGAAGAAGCAGCGAAAAAGGACATTCCTTCTTTCATCTTTTAGAGGAAAATAAAAGAGGGGAGGGAGGCAAAACTGGGGGCAGCGCGGCGAGCGGAGCTCCGCGCCAGGCCGGGCCGCCCGGGGATGGCTCCTGAGCGCTGAGAGCTCTGCGCCCAGCCCGGGGCTGCTCCCGGCTTTCCTGCTTCCCCGCGGAAAAAAAAAAAATATGTGAAAAATGCCAAGGATCGGTGCGCGCGTGTGCGTGTGAGAGGGGGGAGCCCGTGTGTGTGTGCGTGTGTGTATGAGTGCGAGCGGCGTGCGAGCGCGCCGGTGCCGGGCGGTGACTCAGGCGAGTAACTGGAGCGGCGGCGCGGGGGAGCGGAGCGGGGCGGGCGGCAGCGCCTGTTGCAGCTCCGGCCGCGGCCCCGCAGCGGCACAACTCCGCGGGAAACAACTTCTGCCCCCGCCGCGGCCCCCGGCCCGCCTGCCTCGGCACCTGCGGGGGCGCCGGGCCCCCCCGG
>VZTH01000735.1:169461-183664 GCA_013397815.1 Aleadryas rufinucha
GGGGACCGGGCCGGCCGAGCGGGGCGGCCGCGGCACCGCGCTCGGGGCGGCCGCGGGGCGATGCCGTCCTGCACGCCCGGCGATGGACCGGCGGCGGGGTCCGCAACACGGTGTGCGGTGCTGCGAAACAGAGTTCCAAAGGATGCGCTGGACGGGGCTCTGCCGTTGGGTCCGGGGGGAATGGATGGGGAGGCTCCCCTGGGAAGCTCAGTGTACCCGCACTCACATCCAACGCCTGGGTGCCCTGCAAAGCCCTGTGCAAGCCCTCACCAATCCCTAAGAAACGCACATCTGTGTCCAAAAGGCCAGCACAGCACCCCGGGGCCCAACGGAGCCGCAGAGCACGGGATGAGAAGACCTCGCAGCCCAAATTGACATGGACGTAGCACGGCTCAGGGGTCCACAGTCTTCACCCTCAATCCAGATCCTGACCTTTCTCACAAAACTGTCCCCAGATTCAGATTTCGCAATGCCAGTTTTGCACCACTCCAAATGAGTGAGCCTGAGTGCCACTGGGCTATCTGTACCCTTCTTGTGCTTGTGCAACCCATCCCCCAGAAACGCTCCCCAAGCAGCATCATAGGCACGTCTCCCTCAGTTAACAATCCGCTACCTTATGGAAATAATTGCAGGGAAGGCACAGCTGTTGTGCTTGTGAAAATTCATATTTGCATAAGCAAAATGGATAACTGGACACCTTGGTGGTTGTGAAATAAATTGCCTATTTTGATGTGCAAACACACATTTCTACCCACCTTTGAAAGTTTGCCCAGCAGGGCTACGGCGTTTGGAGCTATCAGGAAAATCATGTTACAGCCTCAGAAGACCGACGTGTCAGTGTCACCAAGCAGCATTTACACGTTCACACCGCATGTAAGTTCATGGCATGCTGGTGGAATCCTCAATAAATGCGCTGTGTATTACTCTGTGTGACACTGAGAAGGGATGCCCAGCGTGCCGTTGTGTGAATACCAGAAACACGCTTGTCCTGGTGCTTTCCCTGCACCAATCTTGTGAGACAGCCATGCTGTTAACAGGCATCCTTGTAGCCGGTGACTGACCCGAGAGCCTCTTGAAAAGGAGCCACTTCAAGCTCACATTGCAGTTTACAGGGAGGCCGCAGCTGTTTTTCACCTTTGTGGACCAGGCACGGAGTGTGTATGACAGGCAGTGCAAGCAGAAGGTGCAGGGTTCCCACTGGTCACACTCATGACACCGACTAAAACCTGCTAAAACATTCCTGAAGAAAAGTGTGCAACAAGTAACAGTATCAAGTTAAGCCAAAGTCTGAGCAGGTCTTGGTCAAAGGACTGTGAGGATGCAAAAACGAATGTATTTTAGGATACTTTTCCCTCACACCATTCCACACTGGCTGAAAAATTTCTTCCCCAAAACAGGCTACAAGAAGCCCCTTCACACATGCAGAATTTCTTTTCTCTTCCACTCCTTCTTTCCAAATAGCTCTAGTAATATTGTCTAATAAGTGTCTGAGTGCCTGCACAATTGGGAAAATTCAATCACTTTGCAGATGTCTGCACAAAAGCCATAGTCTCTTGAGTGCACTTAAAAGTTTACCAACTCTTTTCCAAAGCTGGAACAGAAAAATGGGACAAAACATTGCCCCCTAACACCTATAACATAGATTTTTTCAGTCACTAGGCTTAAACTCCCTCCTCTGTGTTCGCTGCATACACAGAAATGTGAAATATCTTTAAATGAATGTGATTTTTTTTCCATAAGGCTTGCAGAGGAAGTACCAAGAATACTGACTCTTAAATTCTGTGCCTGTGCAGGGCCCAAAAATTATCACAGCTCTGTACACGGGGAGGAAGAGTAGCAGATCTCTGGACAACAGTTCAGTAGAATTTTGGAAACTTCTTACCTATAGCAGTTCTCACAAAGGAAAGTGATGAAACTTTTGCAGGATCATGCTCTCCTTGTGGAAAAGAAAAAAAAGAGGATTGTTTCTGCAGCCATCATTGCGGATGAACACAAATCAGACTCAAACCAGGTTGTAGCTGTTTGCTGTATCTGCAGACAGACAGTTCACTAGCTCTTTTGCAATTCAGAATTCAGACGAATTGTGGAAGAATAATTAAATTTACCTGATGCCTGCATATTTTTCTATTAACTACAAGTAGCAGGGAAGGCTCACACAATTCTGACTGTTTCCCAGGTTCTGAAGCTTTTTGTGTTAGTGACCTTCAGAGGAAGAAATGCTGTCATGGAAGAAAGGCAAAAACAAATGCTTGGGGAGGACTGGAAGCCTTCCACTGACACAACATAAAAGTTCATCCACAATCCACAGTTTTCAACTCAAGGCTGAGTCCTGACAATATTTTGCTCACATGCAGCACCATGTCTACACCAATTAAACCACCAAAACTGAGCCCAGGATGAACAGCAAACCGCTGCGGTGACCAAACCACGGCCCTTGCTAAGCACAGCCAGCAAGCTCCAGACAAACCAGTGTCCTCTGAGCACCAAGGTAGGGAAATCCTGTCAAGTATTTATCCCTCTTGCCTCCTGGCTCATACATCCTGGAGACTGTCCTGTCATGCCATTCCACATTGGCAGTCACTTAAAAAAATACATACCTGGAATGCCCATGGGTTTCTGATAGGAAGAAGTGATGTACTGGGGAGAGAGAGGTCTGTGCATTTTGACAGATGGTAAAAACAGCATCAGTATCAGCCAGCCTGATAGTCCAGCCAGTCTCCATGCAAGGGGAGGCTCTGGAGGCCCTATGGATAAAGAAGGAAGGTACATGGGCAGCATATTCATAGACAGAACTTTGATGAATTTCCTGCCCTCTGTTTATTGATGAATGGCTTCTCCAGGCACACAGGTGCGCTGAGAATTACAAAAGCTGGAGAAAACAAAGGGACATGGGGACAAGCCCAGGCAGGAGCATTTCCTGGGGACAAATGCTTATCTCAGCTAGAAAGGAGACATACAAGTGGGGAATATGGGAAAATGTGTTAAGAAAGGGAAAGAATGAGATTCAAGAGACAGACACCAATAAAAGGACTTCAGGGAGAGAGTAACTGGGGAAAGAGAAAAGACAGAGAAATGAGGCGAGAAAGTGAGAGAAATTTTTGAGACTACAGACAGAAGACATGAAAAATGAAAGTAAGTTTAAAAAGGGTGATAAAAATGGAGAAAGGAAAAGCTGAAAAAGAAAAGAATTGATGGGGCAGAAAGAATAGCTGAAAGGAAACCAGCTGGGAGAGCAAGGGAGACTGTAGTTTAGGAAAAGAAAAATAGGAAGTAGTAGAAACAGGAGACAGCAATGAGGAAAGGGAATTAGCTTCACTAAGAGAGGAGTAAGGTAAGGAAGGAGAGAAAGAGCAAGCAAAAGAATTAGAGAATAAAGGCCTACAGTAATATCAAGTCTTGCATTTGTCAGAGAAATACTATTTTGAGTGCAAGTCCTATTGAGTCTGGGGCAGAGGCAAGTGTGAACATACTTAGAGATAAGGTGGAGGCTGGACTGTGCTTTACATACAGGAACCACTTTTGTCTTTATTAATGAGACCACTGATAGCAGGGGGCACTTGGTACAGGGAACATGACTTACACATTTTGGCCCAGCCACCCAAAAACAGATGGTGCCTTTAAGTCTCCAAGAGATGAAACAGCACCCAAAGATACAGGGTTAACAGAATTCCTTGCTTACTCTAGGAATGAGAAAACTCTCATCTGTCTAGAGAGCGCTGGCAGATGAAAACAAGATGGACTTCGGAAATTCTAGATCCAGAGCCCATTTTGGACTTGGAATGAACTCAAAGCTCAACAATACTTGGAATCAGTGTTTTGGTTATAAACACTGAAAGAATTTTAAAACTGTATTTGGATTGCAGTTCAGATTAGGAAAACCTCTAATCCCAGGAAATGCTTAAAGCAGTGCATAGATTATGGTTAATCTATAGTGTGCAAAGAATTAAATATCCAGATCAATGTGCTGCTGAACATGCCAACAAAAAAATGCTGTGGGGATGCTGTAATGCAAAGGAACACATTTCTCCATATTACAAATCTAGCTGCTGAGCTTTGTAAAGCAGCAGACAGCATAAAGAATGAAAACAAATAACAATTTAATAACGAATTACAATAATTGAGTCGAGAGGAAGCCAGGACATGAACCACGGCCTCAGAGCCCAACTGAGTTAAAATAGTACAGAGAGTGGAAATACATAATTTCAGGCAACCCTGGGTGCTTATTTCTAAAGGTGAACTGAGAGCTTTTTAAAATGACACGACCAGAGTCCAGGGCTGTGTATTTCTCCCACTGATGAAATCACAAACACCAAAATGGTGTGGCTCTCGTCCTGCTTCAGAACAAACAATATAGGCACAGCAGCCTATTCCTTCTCCTGACAGCAATAATTCCTAGTGCCACTGATTGAAACGAATTGCTGTCGAAACCACTTGTGTGGTTGGGCTTTTAAAAATATATTTTGCACTACAAATTTCATGGTCTTCCCATCCTTTCATGCTGGGAGAAAAAAGAAAAATGAGAAAAAAATTCCCATTCATATTCCCAAAGTATCTCTTTGATTCATAAAAATTTCAGGTTTTTGAGCATTTCTCAGCCTGCCTAATATGCAAATGACATAGTTTGTTCTCTCCCTTCACTTTGGCCCAGATTTCTAGTGGTGTTTAGATGCTTGATGTTAGGTGTAGGTATTTTTAATCCTCTTCAGGATTTGAGTACCTAATTTATTTTGGTTTCAAGAGGGTTTAGGAGGGTACCTCTTCTGGGAGATCTTCATGCTTGTCTAGACACATGAACAATAATAATAATAATACAAATATCTATAAAAATAACAGTAGCAATAATAATGAAAGACACCTTAATGTTTATCTTAACCACTGAAGTACCGTTAGAGGCTTCCTTTGGCTCATGCTTGAAATCTACATCCAAGGAATATTTCAAAGCACTTAAAAGCACCATCTGCTGCGAGATCTGTTGCCCAAGGTTGTTCCCAAGCATCCGTTTATCTCACCAAAATGACTCCACAGATGACTTCTGCAGGCAGAGGCATTCTGCCATCTCAACACAAGAAATGGAAGATGTTTCACTAGAGAAAGTGCCAGGCAGCTTCACCAGGGACGTGATGTGATCCTGTCACACCAAGAGCAGCAGACACAGACTTCCCTGGCTCCTGCTTCACCTAATCCTTGGAAAGCCACACGCTAAGGGAGAACTTGCCATACATGAGGAAAGGCTACCAAAACCAGTGAACCACAAGTGACAGTGTCTGTAGTGAAAACAAACCGTCCCAGACATGGAAGAATTGTTTAACAGCCCTTATCCACACAAAACCCAAAGTATCATTGGAAGTTCTGATAAATACAAACCCAAGCTTCATGTGCATGGCACGGGTGCCCAATATATGATCAAGGCAGGTAGGACAGATTGCACACTAAAGGCCCAACTAGAATACAGTTATCCTTATTTTACACTGATTTTTCCATTTCTCCTCTCATAATGCATGTAGAATCACACATGGCAAATAAAATTTAGAGAAAACAAAAGTAAGAAGGTCTGAGCTCTGCAGAGGCATTAAGGGTGATGTTGCTACGAAGAAAGAAGTCAGAAGATATCTGTCCTCTCGTCACACACTCTTCTATGTCATCTGCATAATGAGACTTGCAAAAAGTACCCAATATTCTCATGCTTCATTATTTTCTCAGTGTGTTTTCTTCTGCTCTAATAAAATACAAACCAGCTCCAGCCACCTGCAAAGCTCAGAGTTCGTTCAGAACAGAGCAGGGGAGCTGAGAGAGCACAGCACCAGTTCTCAGGCAGTACAAAACTAGCAGGATTCAGTCTTTCTGCTATTGAAGGGGAAAAGGAAAGGGACTCTTACAAGACTATATTCCTATTTCCTGTTAAACTTGACTTTTTAGATGTTTGAATGAATATAAAGGGAAATCTAAAGAGAAGTAATGCATTTCTTACTGTGACTAATCCTTGAAGGCCAGGCTTGCATGGCTTTTTGGTAGGAAAATTACAAAGAGTAATTTGCAGTTGATTGGTAATGAAAGAAGAAAAAATTTCCTAAAGCTGCTGGGAAATCTAATGGTGTATGGGTATGTAGTTAGATGGGCTCTGTTCACAGGGATGAGAACCACTGAACCAAGTTTCTGGAATGGCTATTACAGAACTTGTAGTAGTAAATATCACCATGTAAATCCCGACCTTTCCTCATCCTTCCCAGGGGGAACCACAAATGCTTTTCTTCTAGCCGGTATTCAGGAAGGCAGTTCAGAGACAGGGGTATGAAAAGAGTCAGCTGAAGATGTAGGAGCCACTGAGGCTGCTGGTGCTCTACCCCACCAGAATAGGATCCCCACTTTTCATTTCAGCATCAGACTGTCTCTTCTCTCACTGCATTGTCTGTTGTGTTCCAGAAATGACAAACAGTAACTGGACTGACAGTGTTAGTTGAAATTAAAAAACTGTTTAATGAATTTAAAATTCGGAGTTTTGCAGCTTTGCAAGCTCCAGTGGATAGAGTGGCTGCTATGAAGCTTAATCCTGATTGCAAATGCTCTCTTTGTTCTGGCTTTCCTGCTCCTATGCTCATGATGTGTTATATCCCATCGAGAGCCAGTCAGGACACGCTGCCAGTGCTTGGAGTGATCCATGGAAGTGGAGGAACCATCCCAAACCAGTGTCCTACAGGAAGAACAACGCCTCCCAAACATGGGGGAATAGCTGTCCAGTCTTAATGGCCAGGTTTTGTCAGAAGGAGGCCAGGGATGAGCACGAGTCCCGCTGGTCAGTAAATGCTCCCAGCCCAGGGCCGTGTGCTCTGCCCACAGTGGTGCCACAGGTACGTGGGGCACACTCACACCTGTGAGTCACAGGGCCTGTAAATGGTCATTAAAGAACTGGGTAGAAGTGTCAAACAATGAGATGATGCAATGGACAAATGTTTATCATAAACATAGAGAATCTGGACCTCATTTCACATGTGATTTCATCTTAGGTGACCTCACAAGCCCAGTTACTCTACCACCTGCACAGCCTTGCCTGTTTTATGCTTCTTTTGCCCTCTAGATCATGAGGAAATTATTTAATTTGTTATTTTTCCTTATCAGTCCCAGATGGATGATAACTGTCAGCATTTTCCAATTACATAACATTTATCATTTTCAAAGCACTTTATACACACTAAGCAGTTCATCCTCACACCACCCCTGTGCCCTCAGCATTAGTATTTCCTTTTTATCAACTGGAAATTGTAGTGGGAAGTCAGAGCAATCCTCACAGTAGCTAAGGTAACAGCAAAGCTCTGTACCATCCAAATGCACCTGTAGCACCTCAGACTTTCCTAATGCAAACACATACACCATGTTACCCTCAAGTAGTTCTTTTTTCTTTCTTATTTACATATAAAAATCCTCTCCTCAGCTCTGGTAGTTCTTCCAACTTTTTGGTATCTGGTAGAGTTGAAGAGCCAAGCTCACAATTTTTCCCCAGGTCAGCTTCCAAAATACTCTAAATGAGTACAACTTCTTTGTGCCCTAAGATATCCTATCCCACATGTATTCCAGGTACAATCAATCGTTTTAAAAAGTCATCTTTCTAATTTATTCACTTAGTACGAGGTCACAGAGTCATCTAAATTCCTTGTGGGTACAGAACTGAGGTTCACTGAAAATCAGGCCCCAGCTGAGCTTTGGTGAATTTTTAAAGTAAGCAATTAAATGGCTTGTAAAAGAGAGATATTTCCAAACTGACATCAGTAACTCTTGGAAAGAACTGAAACTCAGAAGGGCTGTGTTCTCAGCTGCAGTAGAGCATTCAGCAATGTCAAACTCTTTCCAAGCACATACAAAGGGAAGTAGTTTGATTTATTAATAATAATGGCCTTACATACATAGTTGTAGGCAGGTGAAGGCATTTGAGTCACTTTTAACAGCCAAAGGCAAGTAAAGAAGAAACCCTGGGTAGTAGTTAGACAAAATTAGAAGCCTGTAACCCGTTCCTTGGGCAGTGTTTCCTCCTCTAATCTTGTCCACACTAGCAAAGGGTAGTGGTACCTGGCTGAACTCTGCCAGAACACCACCACCTGCCACCCCTCAGCACAAAAATGTTCTGTGAGCCCGCTGCTCGTTTGAGTCATTCACACAAAAAATCACCTGAATAAAACCTCAACAAAAGCACCTTTTTTTCATGAGAATATCTTTTCCTTCATTCCTTTTTAAAATGTTTTCCCTGCACTGGCCTAAGTGACCCCAGATCTGATGCTCTTAAGGATAAACCTCCCCAACACTCAGTGTTGCAACCTTGACTGACGCATTTGCTTTCGTGTTTGACAATGCTTGGAAAAAGGCAGGTGCCAGAGAACGAGACTCAGCACAGGTAAATCAGAGGTACCCAGCACCAGCTAAAAGGGAAATCCCTAGGAAACCAGTCAGGGGCCTGCCTTCTGTCAGCATAGACACTTGTTTGGGACAACAGGACCTGTTCTCCTGCTGTGAATTGGACCCAGCGGCCTCTGCTGAGGGTGGGTGTCTCTGCTCCGCTTTTCAAACTGGCACATGGCCTCTGTGCTGTACAGAGAGGAAGAAGAGGACATTACCATTCACTCCCTTGCAGCAAAGCAGTTAAGCTTCACTCCACTCAGCACTGAAGGAAACTTAAGTTTAATGTCCTTCTCTGCCTGAGATAAATCCACTCCTCCAAGCCCCATGGAGGAAACACTGCCTAGCTGGAGGCTGCTCTGAGGCAGAATGGTAGGTTCTCCTCCAGAGGTAGTAATTGCATTTTACTGTGCTCCTTGCAGAAGAAAGCAGTGGGTTTCTTCCAGCATTTCTGGGCAAGATTAGTGGATATTATATCCATGAGTGGATATTTCCCTTCAGACTGGGAACTGAAATGGGAAATAATCTCCCCTCTCCATGGGACCAGGAGCATGGTCACCAGTGTACCTCTCAGAGAGGTAAGGGGGCTCCATCAGTTGTGTGGCCTCAGCACAGCCTGGGCAAAATTTACTTGTTGGCTTCATCTGGATGGGAATTAGGCATTAAAGTATCCCTGCATTGTAACTCCTGCTCACTCTGCTCCCTTTTACAATAAAAGAATTAAAGGTTGAAAAAGGGCCAGAGGCAATGAGGAATCTAAAGCCAGTTGGAAAGAACAACTGCTCAGAAGGAGCATTCATTGACTTTACATTTTCAGTCCCTAGGCTGGGCTCCTTCTGGCCATGCATTGCAGCAAAACAACGGGGAAAACAAACTTGCATGGGATCGAGTTGTTTTAGTAACACATCAATATAAACACCCTACATATGAAACACTGCCCATACCTCTTTGTTCTGTTTTCTTTTCTCTAGGTGACTGCTGTCTGACCTGACTCAGTAATTCAGGCCAGTGGGAAACAGTAAGTAAAAACTGTTTGTTTGAGACATGGGCTTGCTCTGCTGCCCAGGTTTGAAGGATTTGTGGCTATTTACCAACATCCCATGAGCATTGGCTCAGAAACACAAGCCAGTGGCAGCGGCTTAGCAAGGCAATGCACTTCAGCTGAACTATGGCTGCTCAGTTATGCCAGAGCTTTTCACGGCATCCACGTGAATCCTGCAAACCGGGTATGAATCCGGCATCCAGGCTGCAGGACTGGGGAGGGACTTCTATTTCTGCCTAATTTTTAATCTCCAAAAGCATGAAAAGGTCCATTAAAGTGTGGCAAATGGATGACATGTGCTGTGCTCTTCTACGGCACCACCATTAACAACTGATGGCTTATGTTATTGGTGAGGAGGGGAGTTAAGCTATTAAAAACCTAATTTATGTCTCTTTCTTCAGCGTGTGACTCAAACCAGTTTTGCAATCAGTTACAGGTTAACTAGCCAGGGTTAGGCAGGGTGGAGCCCGCAGCAGATTGCAAAACTGGTTTATTCAATTCGCAG
This sequence comes from Aleadryas rufinucha, assembly GCA_013397815.1. Taxonomy (NCBI): domain Eukaryota; kingdom Metazoa; phylum Chordata; class Aves; order Passeriformes; genus Aleadryas; species Aleadryas rufinucha. The sequence goes on from VZTH01000735.1 coordinate 179,391, forward strand.
AGCGAGAAAACATCCTTAAAAATAGGCATTCTAGAAGAAGACCAGATACCTTGCTGTCAATTACGGCACGTCATGCAACAAAACAGATTTTCAGGCCCCTCGGCTCTGGGCGCCTCGTTGATTGAGGCGCTGCCTGCGAGCCACCCCCAGCGCTGCAGCTGCAGAGCTGCCGTGCCTGCAGCCCGCGGCTGTGCTCGGGCACACCCTCACCTGCAGCCTCCCGTGTGTGTGCCAGTGCAGCTGGTTAATGCATCGCACACCACACATCGCACACCGCACATCGCACATCACATATCACACATCACACACCGCACATCGCACACCGCACATCACCCATCGCACATCGCACACCGCACATCGCACATCACACACCGCACACCGCACATTGCACATCACATATCACACATCACACGCCACACACCGCACATCGCACACCGCACACCGCACATCACCCATCGCACACCGCACATCGCACACCGCACATCGCACACTGCACATCACCCACCGCACATCGCACACTGCACATCGCACATCGCACACTGCACATCGCACACCACACATCACCCACCGCACATCGCACACCGCACATCACACACCGCACATCGCACACCGCACATCACACATCGCACACCGCACATCGCACACTGCACATTGCACACCGCACATCACCCACCGCACATCACCCACCGCACATCGCACACTGCACATCGCACACCGCACACCACACATCGCACACCGCACATCGCACATCACATATCACACATCACATATCACACATCACATATCACACATCACATGCCACACACCGCATATCGCACACCGCGCATCGCACACGGCACACCGCACATCACACATCGCACCGGGCAGCTGCCTTGGCACACGGGCACGCAGGAGGGCAGCGCGGGGCTGCTCCGCAAACACGCGAGGCGCTGGTCTGGAGCTGCCTGGAGATCCACAGGTGATTCCAGGTAGGGAAAGAAATGGAAAAGAGCTGTCCTGTTCTCAGCAAAAACAGAGAGGGGTTGCAGTCTCTTGTCTCTTGCAGGAGAGGGTAGGCAGAAATGCAGAAGATGAGGGTTGCAGGCTTACCTGTGCAGCTTCGTGTGGATGTTAAGGGTGTACCACACAAGAGGTGTGTCTGAAAGCTCTCCTTCAGTGTTAAACTGAGCAAGATGCAATACACAAAGCACGGGAAAAAAATAATTAAATTACATCAGAAGTCTATTGCATATGTGTTAAAATATGTGACAGGTGGTTTCGGAATCTTGCACCCTCTCTTGTTATCACGGCAGTTCTTTTTATTACTTCCAGAAAATACAAATGCTGGCATTGTATAACACTCTCAGAGAAAAGATGAAGTATAAGATCTACTTTTCTTTATGCAGCCAATAACATCACTGTTCTCAGTTCTTCCAGTCTATAACCTTAGAAATGTCATAAGAAACTGAGAACCCTGCTTTCACTCGCATTAGTGGGCCTTTTGTATTGCTCCAGCAATATAAAAAGGTCCTAAATTTTAAGTTAAAAATGCACTTTAGCCAATTTCACAGCTATCACAGAATATTCTGAGTTGGATGAGACCCACAAGGATCATTGAGTCCGACTTTTAAATGTAACATTGTCATATTTGAACATTTGTTCTGGTGAGACACCAGAACAGACTGACTGGTGGGCCAGAGGAGCTTCCCTCACGGGAAGTTTTTGGGAAGTTAGGATGTGCGTGTGCCGGGGTGGTCTGGGATTATTTGATCCCACGTCAGTGCAGGGCTAGACTGAGTGATTTTCTGGAATCCCCCAGTTCTGCAGTTCTAAAGGTTTCTGGTTTCTTAAGAGACAATTTCTTTGTGTGTCAGTCAGTGTGGTCTGGTTTTATCCCCAGGATGCTGATCCATATTTTTGCACAGGCTATCAGCTTACCCACTGTAGTAGTGAAAATTAAAAACTGCATTCCTGAAATTGGCTCATTTCCTAACAACATACAAAAGAAAAGTACCCAGAAAACGCATCACACATCATTTAATTAAGACTGCTTCTTCTGTGTTTGCTATGGTGTAAACATATTTTCACTTCTTGCTCCCCCAAACTGTCCAGCCCAGCTGAGTTGTGAGCTGTGATTCTAAGGACATCCCCCTATTGTGCTTTTAAAAAATGTAATTAAAGATTCCTCCTTTCATCTATAAATTCCACAAAACCGTTTGAAGTCCTGCTCTGTCTACATGGCAGGCTGTTTTCTTTTTCTCAGAAGATGTCAGTTTTACCTTTGGTTCTGAGCACAGTAGCCCCTATTTGTTTCAAGCAACAACTGTTGGGAAGGCACCTTCATGATGATTCTTAGTAAAACTCCACATTTAACAGCATTAACATCTAGAACCAAAACCAGTGTTCACGTTAAGTGTTAATCCACAGCTCTCCTGTCCCTTGCCCATGGAAGTGGCCAGTTTTAAACCAAAGCTGTTCAAATGTCCTCATGCTGCCTCACAAAAGAGGCGTGGGAATACCCTTGCTGGAACCTGCAGTGCAGCAGAGAGAGCCAGGTGAGCAATCTGGCTTGGGAAATGCTTCACTGCTGTCCCACAGAGCTGCTTTGCAAGGTAACTAGCCTGCATGGTGGTCTGGGTTGCAATATCAGGGACCTTTTCAGTGCCAGTGTAGCCCAGCACCCACATTTCTAGGCTGAAAAAGAAACTTCAGTTTGTGTAGGCATTACTGTCAGCCTTTTATAGTGTCACATTCATGCTAGAGGCATCAGTCCCAAGGGAGTCAGCCTAGAGCTGGTGTTTCCCCTCCCTGGAAGGGAAGTGCAGCAGCCCTTGGTCAGGGCTGCACTCTGGGTGACTGAAGTAATGAGGTTCTGCAGTCCATAATTTTCACTGTGCATTTCCTCCCCAAGGAGTCGCAGGCTGGTTTATTGCAATCACACACAAATAGGTCTCAGTGCATTTCTTAGCGGTGGATATTGGAAAAAACCCCTCAGATAATTGTGAACTGCTCTGGTGGAACCTGCAGAAACATGGGCTTTATTCCTGGCTTTGGGACCAGCTGGAGGCTTGACTTCAAAGGAATCTTTTAACCCCTCTGTGTTTCAGTGCCCCTCAGCTGTAGAAGAGGGGTACTCACCTTCTCTGTGCTACTCATGCCAGCATGGGCTGAGCTCCTTCTGGGAGCAAGGCTGGCCAAGCCTACTGCTGGCCTCCCACACCTGTTCCCTGGACAACTGGACAGCTTCAGCTCCAATGGCAGCCAGTACAAGACCTTCACCAGCACCGTATCCACGAAAAAAGCACACATTTTTATTGTTGTTATGACTGCAGCTGGTTGACAGAAATCCCATAAAGCCCAAGGTTGTAAAAAAAAATAAAAACATTTAATGTTACAAAAAAGTTACTTTGATACTACGTGCCAAGCTGGCATGGCCAAAAGGGAAGCGTCACAAACACCAGCACTGCTCATGCTCTTTCCTCTCATTGAGAGGCTGGGGCCACTCTGGACAGATCCCTTGGTCCTGACACCACCTCAGCTCACACCTTCCCAGAGAAGTCCTCAGCCAACCCTTCCCTTCCTCCACTCTCAACTCAGGCTACTTCAGTAGCTTGGAAGTGGCTCTGGGTTGTGCTGCTCAACTCCAATTCAGAAATTACAGAGGATGAGGCAAAAGATCCTTTGCCAAGACCTCATGCTCTGGACTCTCTGCCCGTGTAATGGCCATATCTGATCATTTCATGGAAGCCAAGGTCCTAATTTTTACATTGCTGCTCTGTAGGTCATGATTAGATTTGATCTGCAGTTATGTCTTATCTTGGGATGCTCTTTTACAGCATGTGAAGTATTATGAAATTTAGCATTCTTCTACGGCAATAAAATCTGCCTTTCAAAAAATTTATAATTAATATTTATGAAAAATAAATTAGGTAAAGTTTAGTTTACTTTAACTTTTATGACTCTTCTGGATGGCAGGACAGCTGTATTGGCTGCATAACATATTTTTTGGAGTTAGACATATATAGCCATCTGTTCAGCTCATAACATGTGTTAATAGGTAGCTCAAATTTCAATTCAAGAAATAACCATCTTAATAAATAATGTAACAGCAAGAAACTAGGGTTAACTGATGGAGACCTAGCTGTAGTAGTAGTGCATCTGTTTGAGTTACTCATTGCAGAAATATTCAGGTACAAAGTACTTGGCTAAATGGGACCTTTTGCTAAAAAGTATTTAAAAACTGCATTTCCTGGAAGTTTGTGACTGAGACAAAAAAAAAAAAAAAACCACCGGAA